>CABHPR010119808.1:0-81049 GCA_902168415.1 Peromyscus melanophrys
ACACACACACACACACACACACACACACACACACACACACCCCTCAGATAAATAGATAGATAGATAGATAGATAGATAGATAGATAGATAGATAGATAGATAGATAGATAGATAAAATTTTAAAAATGTAATTTTAAGAAAAGGTGGGGAGTGATTTGATATTTTGCCCCCCCAGCCTACACACACACATGTGAACTCATAGACATACACCCCCACACACACCAAAATGGATGCACATACATAATCACATAAAGGAATTATAAATAGTGGCAGTGTTCTAGGAATATGCTCAGCCTGTGTAGTAAAGACAGTGAACTTTAGAGACAGTAAAGACTGAAAGACAGCTAACTTTAGAGACAGTGAAAATAAAATCTGAGGGCAAAGGTGACAGCTAACAGATCTGTTTCCAAGTTACTGAACTACTTAAAAGCAGATTTATACCGCAATCACACTTTCTGGTTAAAATAAATTAAATCACAGATTATAAGTCCTTATACAGCATTGCAGAAGTCATTTCCTCTCAATTTTATCTGACTATGAATCAGAGCTTTAAAATATTCTGTTCTTGCTAAGCTACAAAATGCATATATTAATTTGGTTTTTGAAGGTAACTTTTACAAAGACCACCAAAAGCTCCTTTGAGTTGTATCAATGAGAATATGTGCACATTACCATTACATTTAAGACATTAGCATTAGCATGGAGGAACGAGAGTAAAGTGATGTACAAAATTAAGCCAACACTGAGACAGCATATGCTCTAAATACATGAGTCCACAAGTATAAACTTTTAGAGGCATTTTAATCATTTATAACCTTTCAAGGTCACATGGAAAACAAGTCCCTTTGTGTGAGACTAATTTCTGTCGTGCATTTTTCATATGCACTTTCTTAGCCTTTGTCCTGCTTTCTTTCCTTGTTGTGTGAATGATTACTGCTCATTGACATATCAGATAGAAACTGACTTTCAGGACTCTCGGCGGCTTTGGGCTTTGAAATGATAAATATCTGAAGAGTGGGTGACATGAAAATTTCTGTGTCAATGTTTTGTAAACTTAAGGCTACTAAATACTCTCATAAGAGTAAGTACATCCTCATGTGGCTTGAAATAATAAGGGAGGTGTAAACAGAGGAAGTGTGGAGGGACACAGAGAAGACTAGGAGGAGATTCATTGAGGAGAAACTACACGTGAAAATGGCACAGTAAAATCCAGTGCTTTGTTTGATAATTAATTAAAAAATAATATAAGGGGTAGAGGGGTTACCAAATTATTCCATTTAATATCCTCTGAATAATATATTATGCTTTTATATGTTTCATATTATGGTAGTGACCTTCTAGTATAGGAAGATAAGCAGCAAGTTATATTAGTCAAAACTACCTTAGATGGAGTGTAAACTACATGCCAGGTACTGAGTTAGGTGTTTAACTCAACCTATGCTGTAAAATACTATAGCTGTCCTCATTGTCAGGAACTTAACAGAGTCAAAGGACACATTCTGGGTACTACAACTATCAAGTGACAGGGTTGAGACTTACCCTCAGGCTGATTTCAAAGCCTATACTACTTATACATTATGCACTCAAGAACATGTGCCTTTTATGTCTGGGAGATACTTTGCTAGGAGAAATCTGAACTATTTCCCATACCCTTGACTTAACCTCTGCTATGCTGACCTTTTAGATTTCTGCATTTTGAATTACAATTTTCTTACTACATGTTAGACATGGCTTCTAGCCCAGATGATGATTCCCTTTCATTGTTCCTTCCTCTACATTGCCTTTGCTCCATGGGTTACCCTTTGAGTTAGGAACTAATTGTTCAGGCACAAGGTTGCTCCAAGCTAGTAGCTCATTGACCACCCTGGATTCCTCACTCAGGATTTTCTGGAACTGGGTCTACATCTCAGAATAGAAACGTCAATTTGTGAGGTAAAAAGATGAACATTTCCTTTATATTCTATGGGAGAGATAAGTCCATACTAAGACCATAGTGAAAAGACATGCTGCTGTGAGGGCTAGAAGTTCACTCAGTTGGCGTTTCTAGAACCAATTATCGAAGCTTGACATATAATGCAGCATGTTCACAAAGACATTGGGCTGTTCTAGAAAGATGTAATGTTTGGCATTTAGGGCCTGTGCTGATATAATGGTTATTTTCAAATGTGATGAACAGTTTTCAATAACTAGAAATATTGTTCAGCAAGGAAAACACAGTATTTTCTTTCTTACTAATCCACATGAGGGTACAGACACAAAACATGACCCAGTCAAAAGATTAGTGTTCTAACTGCTTCATGTTTCACTCCTATTTTGTTACTTTTCTTAGACATTTGACTTTCTTGGTTTACAGTTTCTTTGCTTCCTTTTCAATATTGCTTTGCAAACATTCTCATACATCTTCAAATATTCTGTCTTTAAAACATACCATTCTATTTATACCACAGCACCCTGAAAGGCAAAAATATTCTTTCTTTTGTAATCAGTCCCTACTCTGCATACACTGGGTGCTCCACACATGCTGTTTATTTGAATATACTATTACTGGAGAGTGTCCTTGGCTGGTAGAATCCAGATTTGGACTCAGGAAGTGAGCAGAAAAAGGCAGAACGTTTCTCTGAATGCTTTCCCAAATAGCCCATGTGGAAGGATGTTGTGCTTTTTTTGTTTGTGCATGGTTAAACCCTAGATGGTGACTCATGGAACAATGTCACATTCCAGTTTTAGGAGTGATTATGAATAATTATCTCTGGGCTTTAGTTCAGGAAGCAAATGGAAAGTTTTAATGAGTCCTTTTTTTCCCCACAACCACTTACAAACACCTTAATAAAAACAGTCAGGACTGCCTGATGACCTGCACAGCTGTTTCTGCAAACCTGGGTGTAATCACGCACAATATCTAAGCTGGGTAACTGCATTTCAAATCCAAATCGCTATCATGAAAGATTTAAATGAAAGAGTTCCCACCAATTAATGTCTATTTATCTGTTTTGATGGCGCATAGATTTAAGACAGCTCCATAAGCTTCTACATGTTGCCCAGATGATTCTTCCACAAACATCATTTAATAAACAAATTGTCATGTTCAAAGACCTTTAGTAGCTCACCACTGCCCAGGAAGCAGTATCAGAGTCCTTTACTTGTTGATAGAGTTCCACTGCAGTTGGGTGCCTTCCTCTACTGCTGTGCTCTTTCCACTCATCTTAATCACAAATCCTATCATCCAGTCACTCCACCATACTCTTCAATGATCTCTCCCAACATGTGCATTGGTCAATGCTTTTAAAAAATTTACTGTTATCTTATACTAAAAATGCCTCCCCACTCTGTAACTGCTGTGCTCCTCTTTACCAGTTTGAACAGGCTAAATTCAAGTCACACTTTATATTTTCCAAATACCAGTCTACCATTCATGAGCCACTCTCCCTACTAATACTGGAGCTATTCTAGGACTTTGAAGCTTTACCCACTCACTCTATTCACTTTACCCACTGACTCTGTAACTATTTGTATAACATACTGTGGTAGTTTGAGAGTAATTGCTCCCATAATCTCATAGGGAGTGGCACTATTAAGAGGTACAGTTTTGTTGGAGTAGGTATGGCCTTGTTGAAGGAAGTGTGTCACTGTGGGGATGGGCTTTGAGACTTCCTATGTTCAGGATACCAATGTGTCAGTTAACTTCCTGTTGCCTGCAAAATGTAGGACTCTCGGCTATTTCTCCAGCACCATGTCTGCCTGCATGCTGCCATGCTCCCTGCCATGATGATAAGAGTTGCCACGGTCATGGTGTCTCTTCACAGCAATAAAAACCCTAACTAAGACACACATAATTATAGCCTTATCTTTTATACTATACAAAAGTATATACATAGTATTCCTCACACAAACAAAAGTGTAAGTTTTATAAGTATAAACACATTGATCAATTTTCTTAGTATTCTCTCCCATGCCTAAAAATAAGCAGCTTGATAAACACCTAATTTAAATTACATTTAAAAACTTTCTATTGGAGTGTATTTGTGAAATACCTGCATGAAGATGTGTAATCTTGATTCCACAGAAGAAAACAGGAGAAGATACTGTTCATGTCCTTTCCGAAAACCCTTAACTGGGGCAAGTGTACAACCACCCCTTAGTTATCCAGGTTCTATTTGGGCTGCTAATGTTTCACAAATGTACTCTCCTTGGGAACTGAGATGGGTTACCTCTCGTATATTTCATGGAAGTTTACTTAGAGTCAACCCATTACCAAATAATAACACATATACGGGCACAAAAGTCCCTCTGTTTTACTTAGGATCAAAGCATACTCACAGATCTAATACACATTTCTGTGACCCCAATGTGAACAAACTATGCTTTTCCTGACGACATGTCCTCATCTAGATGCCTCTCCTGCTTTATCCTGTTCTTTTGGTTTCCTTGACAACATTTTATCAATAAACTGTTCACCGAAGAATTCTGGTCTCAGGCTTAGTGTCTCAAAAATGTATATCCCTATGACAAAAGTATGCCTGAAATAAGTCTTCAGCGGTGAATATTTACAACTGCTTCTTAGCAGAAAATACTGGACAAACTGTTAACAGGTAATAAACAATCAATAAAAACCATTACTGTCCTTGAAGACAGGCATACAAAACTTTGGGGTGACTTGCTATCAAAGAGGATCCAGCCCAGTGATTCCCCAACTTCTTTTCTCATCAACACAGATTTTTTAATCTGCTATGCTCACAAGGCAACAATGACTTTGAATTTCAAAGAGGTTTGAAGAATAAGTTCATGCCTGGCTGTGAGAGTTAGAAAGGCCTCAGAGTTGATTCTGAATCTAAGCTAGTTCCACTTCATTTGTCATTTAACTCAGAAACAGAAGCAGCACATAGGCAAATTCTCCAAGGTCATCCAAATACACTGTGGCAGGGCTGGAAGTAGAACTCATTTCTCTACATGTCTAAGACAGGGTTAATCTAATGTAGTATTTCACAATACGTACTTTGTGGGATGCTGTTTGATAGTCTTATGAGACACTCTATACAAAAAAGAAGTTTCAAACATTTCTTACTATGCTTTTTCCCCCCAGAAATTCACAGTGGCATAATAAAAGCTCTTAGGAAGCAAACATTAAAAGATCAATCTTTAAACTTTAAAAATCACTGATTATTTTTCTTTTTCCACGTGGTACCTATTAGATGTTATCACTCAGATCTAGTGACACGTGGTACCTAAAGGAAAAAGATAAGCTAATTTATTATACTAGGCTGTTACTTTTTGTTGGAAAAAATTATCCATTGGAAAAAAATACCTTAGCAATCTTTTATACTATTTCTGTTTAATGGGATGATAGAATACCCTCAAACCTTGATTTTACTCCTGAAAATGAAAGGAAGAAAGAATAAGAAGGCTCATAGAAGCGTACCAATCACTTGACATTAATCATTTAAAGGTGTACCAATACATGAGAATCTACACAAATCTCCTAAAGCATTAGGTCATTAAAAGTTAAAAGAGAAAAGTTGTGAGAAAACTTCTAAAGTAAAATTGGCATAACCATATAATGTATAGAAGTTATTTGTTCTCTTAGTTCATTTTTTGTATGCTCTATACAAAGCATTGAGAAACTAATCATATTTTAAAGGGATATGTTGGGGTAGAGACATGGCTCAGTGGTTAAAAGCACTTGTTGCTCTTGCATAGGACCTAGGTTCAATTCCAAGCACCTGCATGGTCACCCACAGCAATCCGTAATTCAGTTCCAGGGAATTCAACATCCTCTTCTGGCATGTATGTGGTTCTCTGACACATATATTCAGGCAAAACTCATAAACATAAATAAATTAAATAATAACAAATAAATTTAAAATGGTATGGTGTATGAAACAATTTTAAAACTATGGAAAGACATTACAAAAAGCATCAAACAGGGGCTGGAGAGATGTCTCAGTGGTTAAGAGAACTGGCTGCCCTGCCAGAGGATTGGGATTCAATTCCCAGCACGCACATGACAACTCACAACTGTCTGTAACTCCAGCTTCATGAGATATGACCTCCTCACACCAATGTAGATAAAATTAGATTACTTACTGTAAAAAAAAAAATATGGAACAACTAGAAAGTAACAAAAATGACCTATACGGTGCATATAGTTAAAAAGTAAACTTGGCTACATAGGATAATATCAAGTTGTAGAGTGTTAAATCCTAAGACCAGACCTTTCATGAAGTGACAAGATCAGTTTTACAAAATCCATTTGTTTAACCTGGAACTATTTTCCCAAGGGAAATTTGCAAATTAGAAACCTCACAATAATAAATTTCTAAAACACCTAAACAACTGTGAGAAAATCACTTCCTTTCCCTGAGTCTCAGAATGGGTGATTCTTGCCCAGTGTTTTGAGAGTTAGTTTTCAATCAAAATCCAAAGTCATAGTATAATTTAATGCCTCAATAGTAGACATAGCATACTGTCAAAAGGTCATTTTGCTAGTTTTAGATTAAGTTAATGGGATCTGTGCTTGGTGTAGCACCGTAGCATTCTTCAAAAACGTACAGTAGATCTTCTACTTGCTTTCCCATTTTCAGCATCAAATAACTATTGAGTGCCATCAGAACAAGACTGAAAATGGGTTCCTTTCCAGGAAATAAAAAGACAAAACCTAAGGTCTGCAGGGGAGAAAGCGAAGGGAGAAGCACTTTAATTAAATTACAATCTCAAAAAATATAAATAAAAATAAAAGCAAAGTTTAACAATTGCAGTAGGAAAAAAAGACAAAGGGGCTGAGGAAGTATGTGAGGTGCTGGATCAATTCCCATCATTTATTTAAAAAAATAGTTTAAAAGGGGAAGGATATGCTAAGATGTTTAGTTATGGGATAGGTAGGGTCTGGCAACAAATCCCACCAGAGTGAGTGAATTTTGATTTTATATATGACTAACCACATGAGTAGAGCCCTGGTGAGAAATCAGCCCCAGTTGTATTCCCATGCATAAAGTAGACCCAAGAACAAAACTGCCAGAAAGTTATGTCAACTTTTTTTTACACATTTATTCATCAAACAAGTTTCCATGAAGTGCCTGATTCTATGTAAGGCTATGAATGAAAATCGTTAGCTCTCAGGAACTATAAACGAATCATTTGTATGTAAAACATAAGCGGTTTCCTCTCCCTACCACCGCCAAGTTGTAGGACGACCATTCTGCTCTAAACTTCAGCAATGGATGTTCAGGGAAGACAAAACGACTTTTATATTATTATGTTTTTATAATATATCTTCCAAACATAACATGTTATTTTTCAAGTTTCCTTTTATGTGATTCATCATTGTTAACAGGCAAGAGACAAGCAAACAGGATGATAAGCTCTGCTAATTAAAAACTCAAGAAACCTCATAGCAATGTAGACAAAGACTCAAAGCACAAAGCCTGACAATAAATATTAAAACTATACCAGAGATAAATCACTAGAAGAGGCATATTAGGGGCCTGTGATATCAACTAGAATACGGAAGGGCACGAATAATCACAGGAGTTCTGCAGGTTCTCATACTAAATCAGGAAGTTCTCTCTCTCTCTCTCTCTCTCTCTCTCTCTCTCTCTCTCTCTCTCTCTCTCTGTGTGTGTGTGTGTGTGTGTGTGTGTGTGTGTGTGTGTGTTTGTTTACCTGTGAACAAGTAAGTGTAAGAAGGCCATTGTATCTTCTTTATTTCTGTTTGACTGCCATCTCTTGGAGGCCTGCACTTTTCTGAAGAGGAAACAGGGAGAATGGATCTGGAAGAGAGGGGAGGTGGGGGTATCTGGGAGATGTGGAGGGAGGGGAAACTGGTCATGACGTATTGTACAAGAGAAGAATCTATTTTCAATAAAAAAAGAAGGCCAGAAGTTTCTTTTGTCTCTTCCTCTCACTTTTTAACTATACTTTATGAGACAGAGTCTCTCACTGAACTTGGGACTTGCAGTTTTAGCTAGACTGTCTGACCCTGAATCCTCTTGCCTTGCCTCCCAGCCTTGGGGTTACAGGCACATTCCACCAAGTCTAGCTTTTATGTAAGAGCTGAGAATCTGAACTCAAATCCACATTCAGCAAGCACTTAGCCCACTGAACCATCCCCCCAGTCCCAGGAAGATTTTTGTAGAAGCTGTTTGTCAACCACATATTCAGCAATAAGGAAGGGTGGCATGACATGCAGAAGAAAGCATTTGAACATGCACATATTGTGAGACAGAATCTAATCAACTCTTTACAAGAGAAATTTGTTTTAGGAAACAGGACCACATCCTATATGAAATACTTCTTTTCAGACATCAAAAATCTTACTCCAGTGGCTGTCATAAAAATCAGTAGTTCCATTCTTGGGGACATCAAACTCAATTCTGAAAATGCATTTACATTATTAATAAAGAAAACCCAATACATTACTAAGACCAACTAACCAAATCAGAAAAGCAATAGCTATACTTACATAATCTTAAACAGAACAAAGAAGAAAATGCTCAAAAACACAAACAAAGCATGATTCTTAGTGTCATACATTGCTTCCTTCTTTTCCATTGAATCACCTAATACTGGCTTGGCTTCACTAGGTAAACCATCTCAGTGTTTAAAACCCGATTATGAAATTTTTCATCAACTCTCTGCTCCAACAAAATTATGGGCAAGGGATTCTCATCATACTCTATCAGCAGCCTTTGTCTAAGGGTCTTCTAGGGCAGCACCTTCGCTGGGAGACTTTCTCTTATCACCATAGATGGTTTTTGAGACACCATACGTACTCTAGCTGCTTCTAATGAACTTACCTGGTTTGGCTCAGAGTGGACGACTCAGAAAGCTGGTTTTCTATTAATGGATCAACTGATTTCATCAAGTTTAGATTTCATCAAGTGAACAATACATAAAGTCATAATAATATCTATGTGAATAAATTCTTTGTGGTTCCCACTTAAAAAGTAATTTCTATTCAAAACTGAACAACATTTAATTTACATATTAAAATGCAAATGAGTAGAAGAAGTCAGAAGACAAGAACACATTACTGAAATAATAGGGGAAAAGTACAGGTTTAATCTTTTATTCATATAGGAATCTGATTATCTGATACATATTTTCTGTACAAATTATCAATCTTATTTCTTCTCCTCAATTCCCGTATTTAAAAAGTTGATGGATGGTCAATGCAAAACTAATAGTAATTTTCAAGGTTGTTTTGTCTCATAATGCTTTCTCTTGGTATTTTTTTCTTTTATTTTCTTACCATACAGGTCTTCTGCTTACATATAATGGTTTCCAATTTTATGCTTTTAGGGATTTCAGTGTATGTCAAAGTGTGTGTGTCCATGTCTATAGGTGCTCCTGTGCTTTTTCTTAGGCTCTCTGTTTTCCTATTCCTTTGTTTGGTGTGTCCTATTCAGGTTTGTTAGTTTTTAATCTTATTTTATTTTTTCTTTGTTTTTTTATATGTCTATTTGTTTTCTAATGATAGAGAGCAAGGAAGGATGTGGATTTGGGTGTGTGGTGAGGTGGGGAGGATCTAGGAGGATTTGGGGGAGGCGAAAAGATAATCAGAATATACTGTATAGAAAAATTTTATTTTTAATAAAAAAGTTGATAAATTTAAATTTTCTATGAAATTTGCATGGAAAATGGAACATGATAAAACTGTGAGGGAATATAAAAGATATATTTTTAATCTAAATGTTATACTAATACATACAAACAGATATACTTTTATAGCAACACAATCCAAAGCAGAAGTAAATTAGAAAAGCAGCCATCAGATTGGGGAGAAAATACATTGTTTCTGTGTGTTTAAAAGAAAAGGAAGATAGGGCTTGTTTACTGAATCTCCTGGAGAAATTTGTCCATATGCATTCACTTCAGACTGAAATGTTCCAGTCTGTAGTTGGGACAGCTAAGGAAGAGTTTGTCTAACCTACTCCTATGAAGGGAGCTATTTGTTTCATGGCAGTCTGTGTAATGGATTAAAGAAAGTTGTCTGCCCTGGGTACCAAACTCATGAAAGAAACTGCTACCTCACTAGGAAAGGCTTACATTTCTTCTATAACCCTTCTGATTAGAAAGCCATACCAAGAAGACCATAGCCTCAAGTAAAGGTGAAAAAAACATTGTGAAAGGAGATGAAAGGAAGCATTTTACACTGACAACTGGACTTTGACATATCAAATGATATCTGCGCTTAAATAACATGTTTTGAAAATATCATTATCTCCATTTATCCCATAATTACAAATAATTTTGTAAAAAAATTAAAGACAAATTGCAATGATCAAGGGGGAAGGCAAATAGAAATGGATAGATGATATGTTTAATATTTTATTCTCTAGAAACCAAAAGCATTAAACCGGCTATGATAAAAATACATTTAACTTCAAGACATCCATTGTCCGAGGATAATGCCTATTTGCTGGACTTAAAATTCACATGACAAGTATATTTCTTTTCTTTTCTTTTCTTTTTTTTTTTTTTTTTTGGTTTTTCGAGACAGGGTTTCTCTGTGTAGCTTTGAGCCTCTCCTGGAACTCACTTGGTAGACCAGGCTGGCCTCAAACTCACAGAGATCTGCCTGCCTCTGCCTCCCGAGTGCTGGGATTAAAGGCATGCGCCACCACCGCCCGGCTGACAAGTATATTTCTAACACAGTATCCTGAGGCCCACTTACTAACGCACTACTGTATAAAGAAATTTCACATAGCATTGTACAACACAGATGGATTCCTATTTATGCAAAGGGGAAGTGAGATACTACTAAAGAGAAAAAATTTAAAAGTTGCAATATTTTGATTGCAGATCTCAGTGTAAGTCCACAGTATGTTTACATGAGACTAATAAACTTCTATTGCCTTTAGTTACATGTAACCAGAATAGTAAGAAGAGATCAGAACACATGAAGAGATAGTATTTTCAAATAGAGGAACATAGAGGGACATTTTAATTAGATGACACATGAAGAAAGCTACCTAAAATGGCTTTTGATAAAAAGTTAGTAAAATCTATATGGATTCTCAGCTAAGAGTAGGATGAATTTTAAAAAGAGAATTCTAATTAAGGTCCACAAATGAGGTCAAGTCTCAGAATAAATGTATAATACTCAGTGGTAATAATAACTGTATATAGAGTGCATGTTTTTTAAAAACATAAAAAAGATATACTGAGAGGTTGCACAATTTCTAAACTAAATGCAGATTTAGAGTTGAATCATCTGTATCTAATACTTTGCTTCCTTATTACATGATTTTAAGCAAGTTATTTATCCTCCCTATGTCTTAATGTCTTAATCTGTAATTAATGGGTAGCATAATGATGACCACAGTTATTGTGATAATTAAAATATTTTAAATCTTCAAAATACAAAGTAGCATCTGAAACATAATTAGCACATGATATCTATTATCTTGTTAGGTTTAACTATGTTCTCCAGAAGTTTTCATATTTTAGCTGTCGAGTTTGGGGTCCACCTCAACGGTAAAGCATGTAACTAGCATGCATGAAGTCCTGGGTTCAATCATAAGCAAAACATCATCATATTTAGGTAATACTTCTTTGATAAGCTAATCATAGAAAAAGACTGATAGTAAAACCACATGGCATAATAAAAGAGAATCATCTATTTATAACTTCCAGCAATTGCAGGCAGAATACCTGAAAAGACACATAGTTTAAATTACTTTCCATTCTTCTCAAAAATCAGTGCAGAGTGCTATACAATGACTACAAGTCAGCACAAGGTACTCTGCTAGCAAGTAAGAGATGAAGCCAAACTACTGTTCCCTGCCTGCATCCACTTGTACAGTTTATTAATTGGGATCTATGACAAGAACCAGTTGATATGAATGAGAGTTGTGCTAGCAGGTCACAAATGGCAGTCTTTAATAAAAAATCATCATTAATTAAATACCTAGAGAGTATAAATGCATAGATAATAAGACATTCTCCATATTCTCAGCAGATGAAGAATCTAGATATAGAAATAAAACACATATCCATGTATATAATGACAACTCTCATGTGAAACTGTTCAAGAGCTAATAACACATAAGTTACTACAGGAGTTCTGTTAACAATGGGGGAGTGAGCTTGTATTCATTGCCATGCGTCACTGTGATGGAATATAAGAGAATGTGAAAATATACTTTTCCTCACATCCCTCTTTATCGCAGAACTAACTGTAAGATAGTCATATACTCATTTAATAGAAAGGATTAGAATTCAGAATTATTAAATAAATTGAACATAGTGACCTAAACAGTAAATGGTAGAGCAGAAATATGACCTCTATCTGACCCTAACATTATGGATGTTTTGACAATATGGATGGCCTTAATGGCTGAATTTTCCTAATTATCTGTACGATGCATGATACATCTACTAAAAAACTATACTATTCTCTTTAACAGTATCAATCACTTGTTTCCCAGTGAAAAGAATAGCATGTACATACCTTTTGATGGCCAGTTAATTTCTGGTACTGCCAACCCTTAAAATTCAAATATGAAGCACACCACTATTATTGTTCTACCACTGTTGATATGACAATCAGAAATACTGCAGTAAGTTAGGACCAATATCATTGTTGAGTGCTGGGATTGCAATATATCACCAGGAGAGTAGTAAGCTGGTACTCAGTCCTGGCTTCAAGAGGACACCTGATTTTTCATTTGAAATATAATTCTGGATGAAGTAAGGCAAGCATGCACAAGTTTTGAAATAATATAGGACAATCACTGGCTGGACTAAGCAAAGATTGGGAAAGTCGACAAAAAGACATACCTCCCAGAGAATCACATAAACAAGAATCTGGAAATTTACACAAAGCAAATAACTTGGCTCTGGACTCAGGACTCATACAAGGTATCAATAATAAGGTTATTTGCAAACCAATGCAGCCCAATTCCTGGATAGCATGCTTCTTATGTAAGCTTTAATGAGTTACACAAAGAGATGAAAAGTGTATTTTCCTCTGTGATATTGACTTCAAAGTTGAAATTATTAAGGTAAATCCCATCTCTAATATAAAATACTAATTTGTCTAAAATACACGCTCAGCAGGAAAAATAGGACAAATACATAGACTTCTATCAGTTGCAGAGAGCTCAGTTTGAAGAAAATTAAAAACGGATTATGGGAAAATTGTTTAAAAATAAAAAAAAACACAGCACACATTTTGGTTCAGAGATGAGTTGGCAAAGGGGAGTGGTGACAAAAAAAAACCTCCAAAGAAAAGGACTTGTTTCTTTTTTTTACTTTTTGAGGAATTACAACAAAAAAAAGCCTTCTGTGTATTGAAGTACTAGGGACATAGACAATGGTGCCATAAAAACATAAATCAAAAAGCGCTTACTACTCAATATCACCAGGAGGAAACTTATTTTGTTGAATGAAAAACACATTTCAATCTCTTCTGTAAACATGGAACAATTGTGTACATATCTGTACAATTACTAATTAGTGAATTTCAGTGGAACTAGATATACGCCTATTTCAGAGCCTCTTTCTTGAAGTATAGTTGCTAAAACAAAGTACTTTTATCTTTTTATTCATGCCATCATCAAAGTTGCCACCCATTATGACACGCTATAAATAAATTCAACTAGGTTAGGTGGGTCAACTCAACCCAATACTTTTTGTTTCAGAATCACAGTTTTGTAACTTTGTTTAGTACAGAGCACTCAAAATAGCACTTCTTTGTTAAGGCCTTTCATGCCATTAAGGCTTATTATTCTATGTATGTTCAAACTCTCTTTACGTGCAATCCAACAGAACTCTTCATTTAGCAGCAACACATATAACAGGCCAGACATTACACTATGCCTTTTTCACAGAATAAAAAAGTATCTCTGTTTATGTCAAAGGTTAATCCTTTTTATACATACCCTAGATCCCATTCCATATATTTGTTCTTCCTTGATTTAATGATCTACTAGAGAAGGAAAAATCAAGATCAATGATCTCTAGTAGATCATCTCTACTGTCATACAAACATGCACTCAAATTACTCATAAAGAAGACCTCCTTATTTGACAACTTCTCTAGGTATCATCTTATTTCTCTAAGTAGCTCTATAACCACACTTCTTTTTTCAATGTTGTCTTTTCTTTCTTTTTCTTTTGTTTTTTGTTTTCAAGATTGGGTTTCGCTGTGTAGCCCTGGCTGTCCTGGAACTCACTCTGTAGACCTGGCTGGCCTCAAACTTCAAGATCTGTCTGCCTCTGCTTCCTGAGTGCTGGAATTAAAGGCATGTTCCACCACTGCCTGGCTCAGTATTTATTTTTAAATATGTGTATATCTTTGTATGGGTTTGTGCATGTGAGTGCAGAACCCTCTGTGGCCAGAAGAGACCACTGAGTTCCTCAAATCAGTTACAGGTAGTACTGGGTATTAGGAATTGAACTCAGTTCCTCTGCAAGAGCAGTGTGCACTCTTTCTAGTCCCATAACCAAACCTCTTAAAATTATCTAATTTTATTAAAGTTTCTGTTTCATCTTGCACAGTTAATCACACTCTTTTTCCTAAAAGACTCTCCTGTCTTAACATTGAGGAAACATAGGGGGTTTTGCCCTTATCTTTTTTCTGTAGCAAAGTCTACTTTGCTGATTCCTCATAATTTTTGTCCTTGGTTGATCCTAAGTCCCTTTCCCTTTTATTTCTAAATTTTATGTTAGCGATATTTCAGACAGTATAATGATTTCAAGAAATCTATATATTATTTACTATCAAATCTATATATCCCTGGCCCACAATTCTGTGAACTCCAGACTTATAACAATGGTACAAACTGCAAACTTTATATTATTATTCCATAAGCATCTCCCACTACATCAATAAGAATTCAAACCTAACTATAATTCCTAAAACACATGTCTATGTCTGTTCCTACCCAGTTTCTCCATCACAATGAGTAGCACCATCATGCACCCAATTGCACACACCAAAAACATATGACTCATATGTGATCTTGCCCTTTATCTCTATCTATATAGCTATCATTTAATTAATAGTAATGTTAATGAGGTTAATAGTAATTAATTATGAGAGGAGATAGTTGCCCCACTATTTCTGCTTCCTTGGACAGAGACCCCCTGCCCAACCATAGGCCATACCTACCAGATATTTCCCACTCTGTAGGTTCCATCCAGCAATAACCACCCACCTCTGAACCCCACCCCCATCCCACCACCAAGCAACCACAGGCTCTACCTCCCAGAAGAACAGGTTCCCTATGGCAAATACTCCTGCACAACCTTAGGCCCAGGCACACCCACCACAATTTCTACTCCTTCAGGCAGACAACCCCTGCCCAATCAAGGCCAAACCTATCAGAAGACCAGGTAGGCACACAGCCTGTGGACCTTCCTACCTTTTCTGCTCCCTAGAGCAGATACCCCTGCCCAGTCACAGGCTACACCTGTTAGAATACCAGGTAGACTACCTACCCTATCCCTAATTCCCTCATCTTTTTGCCATATCCTAGACCCAAACTTGGAAGAACCTTCCCTGCTGGACCAGAGGCCACAGTGGACACCAGAACTCCAGCCTTTAACCCAGGCAGAGACTGCCTGCTGGATCAGAAACCAAGCAGCCTGACAGAACCCCTGCCCCTCACTCAGCAGGAGATACCTGCACTATAAGAGCCTACTCCAGCCACAGAAGTCCAGGCCCCAATTCATATGGAGACTATCCACTCAATCATAGGCCATATAAGTCAGAAGACCAGAGAGGAAACAGAAATCAAGGAACAAAATACCAATCCAACAAAGACAAGACCAGAAATCAGTACCTAGACATATAATCACCATAAACCCAGATAACTAGATGCCAGCATAAGAACACAATTCACAAAAGTTAGGACAATATATCACCAATAGAGTCCAGATATCTTCTGCAGCAAGCCCCGAATATTCCAACACAAATGAAGCACAAGGAAAAGACCTTAAAACCAATTTTACAAAGATGGTAGAGGTCCTTTCAGAAGAAGTGAATGAAGTCAATGACATGATTCCTAATGATACTCTGCTATACTCATGGATTGGTGCCTAGCCCAATTGTTATTAAAGAGGATTCACTGAACAACTAATGAAAATGGATGTAGAGACCTGCAGCTAAACATTAGGCAGAGCTCAGGGAATCCTGCAGAAGAGAAGGAGGAAGGATAGTAGGAGCCAGAATTGTCAAGGACACCAAAAGAAAACCCACAGAATCAACTAATCTCGGCTAATAGGGGCTCACAGAAACTAAACCAACAACCAGGGAGCCGGAATGGTTCTGACCTAGCTCCTCTGCATGTATGTTACAATTGTGTAGCTTGGTCTTATTGTGTGACTCCTAACAGAGGGAGCAGGGCCTGTCTCTGACTCTGTTCCCTTCTTCAGGGATCCTTTCCTTCTACCAGGCTGCCTTGTCTAGCCTTGATAGGAGAGAAGGTGCCTAGACCTACTGCAACTTGATATGCCATGGCTGGTTGATATTCATAGGAGGCCTACCCTATTCAGAAGAGAAACAGAGTATGGGGGAGGAGTGAGAGTGAAAACTGTGGTTGAGATTTTAATTAATTGATTAATTAATTAATAAAAATGTGGATAAATCCCTTAAAGAAATAGAGGAAAAGTCAAAAAATGCAGGAAATCAGTAAATCCCTTTTTTTAAAAGCCAAGAAAACAACAAAAAAAAAAGAGTTAAAGGAAAGAAATAAAGTTTTCAAGACCTGAAAACGGAAATAGAAGCAGTAAAGAAAACACAAACTCAGTGAATTCTGGAAATGAAAATTTTAAGAAGTCGAAAAGGAACTGCAGAAGAAAGTTTCACCAACAGAATACAAGAGATGGAAAAGAGAATCTCAGACATTGAAGATACAATAGAAAAAATAGATAAATTGATCAAAGATAATTTCAAATTTTAAAAAATTCCTGGCACAAAGCATCCAGGAAATCTGGGGCACTATGAAAAAACCAAATCTAAGAATAATAGGAATAGAAGAAGGAGAAAAATTCCAGCTCAAAGGCTCAGAAAATATTTTCAGCAAAATCAGAGAAGAAAATTTTCCTGTCCTCAAGTAGGACATGCCTACAAAGGTACAAGAAGCTTACAAAACACCAAATAGACTGGACCAGAAAAGAAAATCTGATTGTCACATAATAATCAAAACACTAAACTGGCCGGGCGATGGTGGTACACACCTTTAATCCCAGCACTTGGGAGGCAGAGCCAGGAGGATCTCTGTGAGTTCGAGGCCAGCCTAGGCTACCAAGTGAGTTCCAGGAAAGGTGCAAAGCTACACAGAGAAACCCTGTCTCTTAAAAAAAAAAAAAAAAAACACCCCCCCCAAAAAAAACCACTAAACATACAGAACAAAGAAAGGATATTAAAAGTGGCAAGGGGAAAAGGTCCCATAACATATAAAGGCAGACCTATTAGAATCACACTTGACTTCTCAACAGAGACTGTAAAATCTAGAAGGGACTGAAGTGATGTCTTGCACATTCTAAGAGATCATGGATGTCAGCCAAAACCACACACCTAGCAAAACTGTCAATCACTATAGATGGAAAAAACAAGATATTTCACTACAAGGTCAAATTCAAACAATATTTACCCCAAAACCCAGCCCTACAGAAGGAAAATTCCAATGCCAGGAAGTTAAGTACACCAACAAAATCACAGTCAATAGACAATCTCACACCTGCAAAACTCAAAGAAGGGAAACACACACACACACACACACACACACACACACACACACACACACACACACAACCATGAACAACAAAATAACAGAAATTAAAAATCATTGGTCCTTAATATCTCTCAATATCAATGGACCAAATTTGCCAATAAAAAAGACACAGGATAATAGACTAGATATGAACACAGGATCCAAAATTCTGCTGCATATATGAAAATATGCCTCAACATCAAAGACACTACCTCAGAGTAAAGGGTTGAAAAAAGATTTTCCAATCAAATGGATCTAAGAAGCAAGTTGTTGTAGCTAACCTAATACCTAACAAAATAGACTTCCGACCAAAATTAATCAAAAGAGATGGAGAAGGGCATTTCATAGTCATCAAAGGAAAAGTCCACCAAGATGATACATCAGCTCTTAACATCTCTCCCCCAAACACAAGGGCATTCATGTTTACACAAGAAACATTACTAAAACTTAAACCACACATTGTCCCTCATGCATTAATAGTGGGAACCTTCAATACCCCACTCTCACCAATGGACAGGTCTGCCAGATAAAAACTAAACAGAGAAATACTGGAGCTAACAGATGTTATAAACCAAAGAGATCCTAACAAATATCTACAGAACATTACACTCAAACACAAAAGAATATATCTTCTTCTCAGCATCTCATATATCTTTCTCCAAAATTGACTACATACTCAGCCACAAAGCAAATCTCACAGATACAGAAAAACTGAAAATCCCCTGCATCCTATCAGACCACTATGGGTTAGAGCTGGATTTCAACGACAGAAACAACAGCTTACAAACTCATGGAAACTAAAGAATCCTCTACTGAATGAATGCTGGGTCAAGACAGAATAAAGAAATTAAAGATTTCCTAGAATTGATTGCAATTTGCAATTCCAATTGCAAAATGATTACAAGCATACCCAAACTTATGGAATACAATGAAAGCAGTGCTAAGAGGAAATTTCATAGTACTAAGTGGCTACATAAAAAATTGGAGAGATCTCATATGAAAAACTTAACAGCATGCCTGAAAGCTCTAGAACTTCCATGTAGGAGTAAATGAAAGGAAATAATCAAACTAAGAGTCAAATTCAATAAAATAGAAACAAATATAAAATACAAAGAATCAATGAAACAAAGAATTGGTTTTTGACAAAATCAACAATATAGACAAATACTATCTAAATTAATTAACAGACACAGAGAGAATATCCAAATTGACAAAATCAGAAATGAAAAGGGGAATATAACAACAGACTCCTAGGAAATTCAAAGATTCATCAAGTCATACTTCAAAAAAACCTTTACTCCACATAATTGGAACATCTAAAAGAAATGGAAAATTTTCTTGATAGATACCACTTATCACAGTTCAATCAAGATCAGATAAACAATTTAAATAGACCTACAACTCCTAGGAAATAGAAGCAGTCATTGAAAGTTTCCTAAGCAAGAAAAAAAAAAAGCCCAGAGCCAGCTGGTTTTAGGGCAGTATTCTACCAGACTTTCAAAGAAGAGTTAACAGCAATACTCCTCAAATCATTCCACAAAATAGAAACAGAAAGAACATTGCCAAATTCATTTTATGAGGCCAAAGCTACCCTGATACCCAAACCACACAAAGATGCAACAAAGACAGAATTAAAGACCATTTTCTCTCATGAACACAGATGCAAAAATATTCAACAAAATGCTTACAAACCAAATCCAAGAACACATAAAAAATCATCCACCATTATCAAGTAGGCTTCATCCCAGAGACGCAGGGGTCATTCAACATATGAAAATCAGTCAATGTAATACACCATATAAACAAACTGAAAGAAAAAAAACACATGATCATCTCATTAGATGCTGAAAAAGCCTTTGACAAAATCCAACACCCCTTCAGAAAAGTCTTGGAAAGAATATGAACACAAGGGAAATATCCAAACATAATAAAGGCAAATTACAGGAGGCCTATAGCCAACGTCAAATTAATTAGAAACTCAAAGCAATTCCACTAAAATCAGGAATAAGACAAGGTTGTTCACTCTTTCCATATCTATTAAATATAGTACTTGAAGTTCTAGCGAAAGCAATAAGACAACTGAAGGAGATCAAAAGGATACAACTTGGAAAGGAAGAAGTCAAAATATCTTTATTTGCAGATGATATAAAAATACACAGAAGTGACCCCAATAAGTCTACCAGGAAACTCTTACAGGTGATAAAATATCTTCAGTAAAGTGGCTGGATACAAGATTAACCAAAAAAATCAGTAGCCCTCCTATATACAAATGACAAATGGATTGAGAAAGATATCAGGGAAATAATACTCTTCACAATAGCTACAAAACTATAAAATATCTTGGGGGTAACCAAACCAAGCAAGTTAGAGACTTGTATAGCAAAAACGTCAAGTCTTTGAAGAAAGAAATTGAAGAACATATCCAAAGGTGGAAAGATCTTCTGTGCTCATGGATCAGTATATAGGGGCTCACAGAGACTGAAGTGGCAAATATAGAGCCTGTAGGTTTCTGCACCAGGCCCTCTGCAAAAATGCTGTGGTTCTTTTTTGTTGTTTGTTTGTTTGTTTTGTTTTTTGAGACAGGGTTTCTCTGTGTAGCTTTGAGTGTTTCCTGGAACTCGCTTTGTAGACCAGGCTGGCCTCAAACTCACAGAAATCGCCTGCCTCTGCCTCCCGAGTGCTAGGATTAAAGGCTAAAGGCGTGTGCCACCACCGCCAGGCCAATGCTGTCGTTCTTTAGCTTAGGATTTTCCTTGGACTCCTAACAGTGGGAGTGGGAGCTGTCCCTGACTTTTGCCTGTTCTTTGGATCCTTTTCCTCCTACTGGGTTGCCTAGCCCAGCTTTGATATGAGGGTTTGTGCCTAGTCTTGTTGCATATTGTTATACTGTGTTTGGTTGATGTCACTGGGAGGTCTGCTCTTTTCTGAGGGGAAATGGAGGAGCAGTAGATCTGGTGGAGAGGGGAAATGGGGGAGGAATTGGGAGGAGGGGAGGCTGAAGTTGAGATGTACTATATGAGAGAAAAATAAATAAATAAACTTGAAACAAATATTTAAAAAATCAAGAGGAGATAGTCCTTCTTGAATATTTAATATGCTCCAGGCACTGTGCTGAGTATTTCATCTATACAGTATTCCTTTTTTGTGCAATTTTGCTTTCTGATATTTTATCTACTTTCCAGTAAACCACCACAATCAAAACATATTTAATGTAAAGTTCCAGATATAAACCATTCTAAGTGTATGTGTGTGTGTGAGTGTGTGTGTGAGTGTGTGTGTGTGTGTGTGCGCGCGCGCACATTCACACATGCACACATACGTAGTGCTGGGGATAGAACCTAAGAACACATGCACAGTATATAAGCACTCTATAACCATTGAGATACACTCTTACCATATTTAAAATTTAAATAACTTTTATGCTAGTGTATTGTTATACATTTTAATTTAATTATCAGTAATTGCTAATGCATTACTGTGTCCAATTTATAAGTTAAACTTAATCATAGGCATGTATGTATAGAAGAAAGCCTAAAACATATAGAGTTTAGTATTCTCCATGGTTTCAGATTTCATGGGTGGTCTTGGAATATATCCACTGAAGATAAGGGGAAATACTGTATTAATTCACTTAATTCTCATGCTAAGTACTTGAGGTGGGCACTGCTATTTTTCTTTTCTTTTTTTTTTTTTAGATGAGAAAAAACTGAACCACAGAAGGGGATATAATTTGCCCAAAGTCATCGATCTATTAAATGTTAAGATCTGGATTTGAATTAAAGCCATTCAATTCAAGAGCAAATTTACTTAGTCACTAGTCTGAGTTGTCTTTTCTGGGCTCAATTTATATTATGTTCTTATGTGTAGATTTCTTGGATTCACAACTGCTTGGCTGCCTAGAAAGAATTTTAGAAATACATTTTAAAATAAAAAATACATACAAAATGTAGTTAACCTAAGATTTTCAGTACCATAGCTACGGAAATTTAGCTCAGAAAGGTTAAGTAACCTGTTTAAGGTCATAAAGATATGAGTGGTAGAGTTAGAACTCAAAGCAATTCTTCATGACCCCAGGACCCAAGTTTAATCACTGGGTTACCCTGACAATTTCATACTGCACATCACTAAACTTAAACTATTAAATTATACCTTAGCTTTTACTGAGTAAAGAAGATTTTAATATAGTATCATAAGATCGTAAAGTTTTTCTGTTTTTGTTTGTTTGGTTGGTTGGTTTTGGTTTTAAGGACACTTCTATTTCTGGGCCAATCAGACAAAGTTGAAGTCACTATGAGAAGGAAGGACTAGTTAAAGATGAAGGCAACAGATGAAAGCCGCCTTTGTCTGATAGATTGGCTATGTACCTTTGTTAATGCACAATAAGAATATTGACCTCCTATCAGTAGAACAGCAACTCAGTTACTCTTCAAACACTAATAGAAATTGAAAACTAGTGTACGTTTAGCTTCTTTGGGGGGTTTATCTAAAATACTATGTAAAATAACTCCTAAGATAAAGAGCACAGATTTCAGTCATGAATTATGATTACACTATAATACATGGCAATATCAAATCCATAACTGTAGTTGAACAAAGTTAACTAAAAGTTATACAATATTCTTTAAAATGACATATTTTTCCTAAATATGACATATATAACTATTAAGAGATAATGCACATAAACGTAAGAGGACTCTACAGAATTGGCTACAGAGAGCCATAAATATTATCTTGAAATATAGGGAAAGGGGTAGGAATAGGAGAAATGTGTAGCTGAAGTTTTCCTGTGTCCTTCCTGGTCCCACAGCTGCTCAGACCCAAGTAAACACATATAGACTTATATTAAGTAAAATTGCTGGGCCATTAGCTCAGGCCTACCACTGACTAGCTCTTACATTTAAACTCAGCCCATTTCTGTTAATCTCTATGTTGCCACATGTTCCATGGCTTTACCTGTGTGTCATTACATGCTGCTCCCTGGATGACTGGCTGGTGTCTCCTGACTCAGCCTTTTTCTTCCCAGAATTATCCTTGTCTGTTTATCCTGCCTACACTTCCTGTCTGGCTACTGGCAAATCAGCATTTTATTTATCAACCAATCAGTGCAACACACATTCACAGCATACAGAACGACATCCCACAGCAGAAATGAGAAAGGGCAATTGGAGGGAAGGGCCCCAGAATTAAGCTGAATGTTTTGAAGCAGAGGACAAAGTAATCATTAAGGAATTAGCTTGGGAAGAGCTAGAAGAATGAATATAAGTACAATTTTCATGAACTTTAACTTATACTCTATCTGAAATCACAGAAATCAGCAATACTAAATTTTACTCTAACATAAGCAAATTATATGTGAGGATGTATTTACATACACTAGAAATTCTAAAATTATTTTGAAATAGCCTATTTTCTTATGCCATCTGTCATAAAGTTTACAAATTATTTTACATCTTCAGAAGAGTATTGGCTCTCATTCAGTTTCTTAGCCTCTTATGCCATCTACATGCTTTTCACCAAAATTTAGCCACATAAGGTAACTTGGTCCTTAAAGAGGGAAAGGGACCACAGGCCAAGGAATGTAGGCAAGACTCTAGAGGATGGAAAAACTAAGAAACAAATTATCCTCTACAATCTCCAAAAAGAAGTAAGTACTTCCTGCATCTTAACTGTTTTCCTTGCTTTGGGCTTCTGGTTTCTTGGACCACAAGATAATAAATGTATGCTCTTTTAAGCTACCAAGATTGTTACATTTTGTGACACCAGTAGTAGGAAGCCAATACATCCCTTTTTGGTTTGCTTTTGTTGTTTTACACCCTTAGCTGTTTTTTATCACCACTAACAGCAAGGGATACCTTCATCTTCACAGACTATCATTCCCTTTGCCTTGCAATTCCCTCACAACAATCTGAAGATCTTATAGACTTAATTTGTTGTCTCAGATGATGTCTGTCTTCTATTTATACCACATTCTCATTTTTCTATATTGTTGTCTTACTATATTACTATTATCTTATCCTTTTGGGCATTTTCAGAGGGTATAAGAATGAAAAGACACAGTGACTCATAAAGAAAAAATTTGATTCTCATTCTCCCTAATGAAGAAACAAGAAAAAAAATATTCCTGTATAATGTGGACTGCCATACAAAGGTTACTTTGTATCATTTTACACAAAGTAATAGCGCCTTCCAAATCGACATCTCCACAATGGTAGGTAAAAAGAAAACTTACAAGTAGAAATGTTGTCAAGAATTCTATTGATTTCTTAAAAACAACAAAGGGAATCTCAAACTCTTTCTTTGAGCTACAGTGATTTAGGTAATAAGATGGTAGGTCTTGTGAAATCAAGTAACCATTGAATGGATAACCATTTGCCTACCATTTTAACTCATCTCCCAGGCTGATAGAACCTAAGCAAAGCCATAGGCCCTTTCCCGAGGAAGCAAATCTGACACCTACAGATGAAATGAAAATAAGTGCTTTTAATAAGTGATCAAGAAGTCAATTGTGTGCTTATTATTCATAGTAGGAATATACTATGTAGTTCAGAGAAAGGAGACATCAGTGAATTTTACAGCAGCTGGGGAAGACTTACTTACATAGGAATCCTGATGAGACACTCAATTTTTTGTTTTTATTGGCTTAATTCTTTTAACATTGAATTCTTTTCTCAATGTAAAATTAGGATGCCTGCTAAGGTTCACTCTAGGGTCAGGGGTGACCTACCTTAGCACAGCTCTGCTTTCCTGTTTCTAAGAGTAGGCACCCTTTATCACATGCCCATGCTCACAGAGATGGCTTGGATAATTGAAAAAAAGGGCATGGGAAAATGGAACACAGCAGCAGGGAAAAACAAGATCTAAATAAAGGAAGGCTCAAAAGAGAGAAGAGGAAGGAAGCAACTTCTACCGACCTTCAAAATGACAATTACAGACTCCTTGTCAAATCTAGTCGAGAAGACAGCTGTGAAAATAAACCAAAAGCTCCCCCAAATGCTGCTTCACTGGCATGAAGAAACAGCTGCTGTTTCCTTTCTCACTCCTTATCTTGCCCACCAGGAGCTTAAGGACACACTCAGAAAAAATTTTCCAGGTTAACAGGCACATGTTTCATTGACACCTGACTCTGTTCTCTAAACCAACATGACACTTTAAACAACAATACTGAAAAGAAATAGAAACTGACCTTATTGGAAGAAGAGAACTGATAACATGACCAAACTAGAAGTAGTGACCTGTAATTTCTGTAGATCTGGGAGATAAATGGTTCAATAACACAAAGGATTTGTCATGCAGTAGATGTTTATGCATGCTCAGTGAATGACTTTTAATTGAATGGATAACTAGGAACACTACACACACGAACATATAGATATTCTTCAGTGTAATATGTGTTAGCTTTTATGAACTTTCTTTCAATAAGCATACCTTCAAGACACTAAATCCCACAATGATATCTATGTGCTTCTTCATCTTGCACCTCTGTAGTAATATCTAGTATCACTTTTTTCCACCTGCTCATCATGCTCTATGACCCCTGATTCAGGTCCTCAGGTATCTTTCCTGCTTTGCACCCACAGTACTTTATATCTTATTTCCAGATGTGATCATTCCCTCCCACTTTGGACTTGCTGCCAAGTTCCTTTTCATCATTGGGATCTGAATTACATGCTGTTTCCTCGGAGAGTCTTTTCCAATCCCTCACAGGAAGCCAACTATAGAAGTATGCATCAACATGTCATTTAGAACATTCAAGTAATTAAACACTAGATACTATAAGATGTGACTTAGTTCTCTAATAACATGTCCCTGAGGTTGTTATCATGTTTGGAAGAAGACACTGAACAGACCATGGGCCTTAACTATTGTGCTATAATCTTTATACCTGGTGTAGTTGAGTGAGAAATGAAGAATCAACCAAGATCAGATTTTGAAAAGATTAAACTGAGCTGAGAACTAACCAATCTCTCTGTGTGTTTTTACTCAC
The DNA here is from genome assembly GCA_902168415.1 of Peromyscus melanophrys. Lineage (NCBI taxonomy): Eukaryota > Metazoa > Chordata > Mammalia > Rodentia > Cricetidae > Peromyscus > Peromyscus melanophrys. The sequence continues at coordinate 25,701 of CABHPR010119808.1, forward strand.
TATTGAGTTGAGTTCCTTTCCTTCCTACAGCCCCCTCCTTACTTAGAATGTCCACCTGTACTAATATTCTCTTTTAGATTCTGTCCTCATTCAGCATTCTGAAAAAAAAATGAATCTGCCAAAAGGGTGGAAAGTTAACTTCAAACTTACAAATCTTGTGCACAGGGTATAATTTTGTTTTTATCCTCCAATACCTTCCACAGGCAAATGGTGCTGTGAACTAACTTACTATCACATTTTAACTCTAAGTCACTTCCTTACCTGGCATGCCTCAATAAAACTGGATTTTTGACTATAATGAGGAAAGTGCTGGTGTCTTCACTAAGAGAGATCAACAAACAGAATCACCTTGTCTTCAATAAGTATTAAAATCCTACTAGAAAGTCCTGGGCAGTACTCACATCATGATCTTTGTGGAAATAACAAACATTGTCTCCAAAGCATCATGATGCACAGAAGAGCCCTCATCTTGGTAGGTGACAGAGAAGTTCTAAAGGTCAGTGGTCATTTTTTTCCCAAAGCCAGGTGTTATGATGTGATGGTTTATATAACATGCTCAAGTCTCTACTTTATGCCACTGACAGAAATATAGAACTATCATATTGTGAACACTAATAATACAATGGCTCAGTATGCAAACCTCAAGCAAGGTTTCCAAGGGATATAATAACAGCCTGAAAATTACTCAATTTAGCATATTATGTCATTCTAGATTCCTTCCTTAGAATCTTCTGTTTGATAGGCAGTATGTTTGCCTCTTGAAATGAGATTCACAGCCCTTGGGTGCATTTTGAGTTTCTCAAAGGGCCATTTATATTGCCCTTCCTGCCATTCCAGTAAACTCTGTAATTTCCTCCCCAAACTCATTAACCTATGGGAGATAAGAGACATTTCTCAATACTGCAACTGCATAACTAACAGAAAAGGGACCCACAATGGCATCTAGATTGCATCTGAGCATAGAGCTCAGGTTCCTGCCACAAATGACATCCAGTCTCTAAGTTATCCAGTTATTCGCTGCCTGTCTGATCCTTATTCAACACTGGAACCATAGAGAGCAGATGGGCGACCAGCCCCCATCCTCCATGTTATTAGACTTGGATGAGAAACAACTGCCCCTTTTATGGTGGTTTAAAAGAAAATGGCCCCCCTTAGGGAGTGGCACTATTAGCAGGTGTGGCCCTGTTGGAGTAGGTGTGGCCTTGTTGGAGGAATCGCATCCCTGTAGAGGGGCAGGTTTTGAGGTCTCCTATACTCAAGCTATGTTCAGTGTGGGACAGAGATCACTTCCTGCTGTCTGCGGATCAAGATGTAGAGCTCTCAGCTCCTTCTCCAGCACCATGTTTGCCTGCATGCCACTATGCTTCTCACCATGGAGATAATGGACTAAACCTCTGAAATTGTAAGTTAGATATAAACCTTATCCTTTATAAGAATTGCCATGGTCATAGTGTCTCTTCACAGCAATAGAAACCCTAATGAAGACACCTTTATTTCCAAAAGAAAGCATGTCAGGCACGTTACCCATCCATAAGCTTCCAGACACTACTAAGACTTGGTTTCCTTAGTCACGCTTCTTCTACCTTCCATTTTATTTTACAAAAATGTGTTCCTTCCTACACAAAAAAGGAGGAAAAACATCCATTTGGGCTTGACTCTTTTTTGTAGTTTTGGAGACCAATTACATTTGTCCATCCATTCAATGTGAAACTTACAAAAAAAAAGTTATCTCAATGCCTTCATTTTCTCAGCAGCTCTTTTTTTTCTTAATTGAGTCTCTTCTGGTTTCAACAATCACCAAAACACTACAATTACTCTCTCCAAGCTCACATGGAACTTGCTGAAAACTACTTTTATTCTTAAACTCTGTAGTATTACCTGATGTTGTTCATCCTTCCTCTCCGAGTTTGTTCCTACTTGGTTTTGTTTGCTTTTGTCACAATCATGCTTTTCAGAGCAGTTATTATTTGTCTCCCCACTGACTTTTTCTTCCCCCTCACAGAGGCAGTATTACCCAAATCTCTATTCTTAGTGTTCAGTGTTTTCATCTCTAGCATTTTCTCCATAAGAAACTAGGAAACATACAAAAATGGCAAGTTTGAATGCTTCCAAGAGCTGGACAGATAATGTTATTGGAGAAAAAGATGAATGAGTTTAAGATACGGTAAAGAATTCCTAGATACGGGGCACAAACTATAAAATCAGTTTATGATTCTAAAATGAAACTACTATTCAGCCCACGCCAACTCCTTTGCTGTCTAGAAGTAGAATATTCTGCTTCTGAACAAATGATTTGTTTCTGCTCTTCCATTTTACTTCTGAAATCTAAGGTCCATATGTCTCCATTAACTCTTCAATACATATGTGTGGGAGGGATACATGTGTGTTCAGGGGATAAGCATGTGGAGTCTTCCTCAATGCCTTCTTCACATTATTTTTTGAGATAGGATCTTTCACTGAACCCAGATCTCAATGTCTAACCTATGCTAGCTGGCAAGCAACCTCCTAGGACCTTCCTGTCTCCACTGCCTCCATGCCTGGAGTTACAGATACCAGTCACCACACCCATTGGGAACTGAGGATCTAAATTCGGGTCCTCATGCTTGAGCATAACTGTACCAACTGAGCCACCTTCCCAGCTCCGAGCTCTCCAATTATTAAAATATTACAACTGATTCAGTTTTTCAAAAATGATGTAGGTTATTTCAGTCAAGAAAACTAGGTAGTCCTCCTGACCCTAACCAGTCAGTGTCATATCTAACCTCCCGGCCTAGCTTGTATCACACATTCTGTGTTGTCAGCTCAGTCAGGTGCATTCTGTCAGTATAATTCCCACCTTCTAGGCTTGACCCAGTTGAATATTCTGTGCAACAGACCAGCCTGGGACTCATACCTAATAGTACAATGCACATGCCATATCCAGTCTCCAGGCCTAGACAAGGTCACAAAGTCTCTGTGCTGATTCAGTATGGTGAGTCCTGTGGATGCCAACCTTCCCCATGCCACCCCCAACCTCTAGGCTTGACCCTAGTTGCACATCCCAGGCACCAATTCAACCTGTTGACTGAGTCAGGCCTACATCATATTCAAACTCCAGGCTTGGTCCAGGTTGCATATCTTGTGTGCTAATCCAGTGTTGTAAATCCTGCTGGACCTATCCCATGTGCATAATATCAAACCTTCAAGCCTAACCTGGGACACATGTTTGTAAAGAATCTCAGCTTGGTAAGCCTCTGGAACCCTGCCTGCCCATACTATTCATATCCCTCTGGCCTAGTCTCAGTCGATAAGCCTGAACACTGGACTAACATAGTTCCAGCCTATCCATACCATCTTCACATTCCTAGGCATAGTTTCAATAGCATAGCTGTCACATTAGCCCACGCAGATTTAGTCATTTGTCCCATTCACATGCTTTCTTGCTTACCACTGAATTGGAATTGTCCTCACGCTTCTAAAACAAAATCAACACTGAGAAGCAAGAATGGTTCAACATATCAATAAATGTAATGAATTATATAAATTGACTTAAAATTACATGATCATCTCAATAAATGAATGAAAAACAATTTACAAAACCTACATGCCTTCATAAAAGAAATCCAAGAAAGAATAAGATAGCATGGGATATATCATAACATAATAAAGGCTGTATATGTGAAACATACAGCTAATCTTATCCTAAATGAAGAAAACTCAAACTGATCCCACTGAACTATGGAATGAAATAGGCCTGTTCACCATCCCTACTCCTTTTCAACATTGTACTTGAAGCACTAGCTGGAGCAATAAATCAAGAAAAGGAAATTAAAGGGATACAAATAGGAAAAGAAAAAGTCAAATTTTCTCTATATGCCAGTGATAGGGTATTAGGCATTAATGATCCCAAAAATTCCACCGGAAAACTTCTAGAAATGAGCTAACATTTTGAGCAAAATGGCAGGATACAAAATCTACTTACAAAAAGAAAGGAACTATATATACTAATAATGAACACATGGAAAAACAGATCATGAATATATCCTCATTTATAATAGGCTGAAGAATACGTATGTGAATAAAACTAGCCAAAGAAAAGAAAGCCCTCTACAATTGAATTTTTAAATGTATATATATTTTTGAAAGAGGTAAATGAAGACACTGGAAAATGTAAAAACTTCCAATGCTCATGATTTGATAGAATTAATATTTTGAAAAGGAGCATCATACTAACAACAATTTACATATTCAACACAATTCTAATCAAAATTCCCACGAAATTCCTCATACAGACAGGAAAAAATGTCCTAAAATACATACAGAACTACAGAAGATCCTGGATAGCCAAAGTAATTATGAACATGAAGAACAGTGATAGCAGGATTTCAAGCAACACTACAGACCTATTGAGATTAAAATAGCATGATACTGCTATTAAAACAGACAAGTACATCAACAGCACAAGGCTGAAAATCTAAACATAAGTGCACATAATAATAATAGTCATCTCATATTGAACAACGATGCCAAAAATACACAGCAGAGAACAGAGAGTATCTTCACCAAACACAGCTAGAAAATTGGGTGTCCACATGTTAAACAATTAATTAGACCCATATCTATTACCCTGCACAAAAACTAACACCAAATGGATCAAAGACCTAAATATGAAACCTGAAATGCTGAAACAGCAAGAAGAAAACTTAGACAGTACCCTACAAGATATAGGTGTAGGAAATGACTTTCTGAATAGGACTCCATTAGCCCAGGAATTAAGATGAAAAATTGACAAGTGGAACTTCATGAAACTAAAAAACTGTTTCTGTACAGCAAAGGAAATAATCAACCAAGTGAAAAGAAATTCCAAATAGTAGGGAAGAATCTTTGCCAGACACTGGATAGAGGATTAATATCCAGAATATACAAAGAATGAAGGAGGAGGAGGAGGAGGAGGAGGAGGAGGAGGAGGAGGAGGAGGAGGAGGAGGAGGAGGAGGAGGAGGAGGAGAGGAGGAAGAAAACAAATGACCCAATTAAAAATAACAGGCTATATTTTTGGTTGTGACCCTAGCCTTTAATGGCTGAGCCATCTCTTCAGTTGAAGAGAGGGAGGAGGGATCATAGGATCAAGTAAGGTCAAGATTATGATGGGGAAAACCACAGAGACAGATGATCCAAGCTGGTGGGGACCTCATGGACTCTGGACTGACATCTGGGGAATGTGCATGGGACAGAACTAAGCTCTCTGAATGTGGGTGACAGTTATGTGGCTAGATCTGTTTGTGGAGCCCCTGGTAGTAGGGCCAGGACTTCTCCCAAGTGCATGAAATGGCTTTTTGGAACACATTTCCTAGGGTGGGATACCTTGCTCAGCCTTGACACCAGGGGAGGGGCTTGGTCCTGCCTCAACTGAGTACGCCAGACTGACTCCCCAAGGGAGGCTTTACCCCTTCTGAGGAGTGGATGGGGAGTGGGAGTGGGGGAGGTGGGGGCAGGAGAAGGGGAGGGAGGAGGAACTAGGATTGGTATGTAAAATGAAAAAAACCCTTTTTTAAAAAATAAATAAATTTAAAAAAATAATAGGCTATTTGAACCTAAACAGATATCTCTCAAAGAAGAAACAAAAATGGCTAAGAAATATCTTTTAAAATGTTCAAGACCCTTAGCACTTAGTGAAATGCAAATTAAAACTATTTTGAGATTTCATTTTTAGCAATCAGAATGGCTAAAATCAAGAAAACAACTGACAAAAAATGTTGCCAAGTATGTGGGGAAAGAGGAATTCTCATTTGTTTTTGGTGTTCTTGTAAACATGTTGCCACTATGGAAATCAGAGTGAAGAATTCTTCAAAAGGTAAAAGTAGCTCTACCGTAAGATCCAGCTAAGATCCAGTCTTTGGCATATGCCCAAAGGACTTATCATTTTATTCCAGAGACACTTGCTCAACCATGTTTATTGCTGCCCTATTCACAATAGGCTAGGAAATAGAAAGAAACTAAGTACCACTCAACTGTAAAATGGACAATGAAATTTGGTACATATACACCATGGATTACTAGAAGAAAAATGAAATCTGTACGTAAGTGAATGAAACTAGAACATATTATGGTAAATGAGGTAACCCAGACCTTGAAAGACAAGCACCACAGGTTCACTCTTATTTATGAACCCAGGATTTATAGATATCAATGTTTAGATGTGAGTATTTAACCCTAAGTAACCTTAGGAACCAGGAAAGTAAAATGGGACCATGTTGGGGTGTGTGTGTGTGTGTGTGTGTGTGTGTGTGTGTGTGTGTGTGTGTAGGGAGGGGAGCGAAAGGAGTTCTAGAAATATGGATACTGGGACATGGATACTATAAAAGGAGAAATGGAAAAATGGGGGAGACTTTATCTGGGAAGGGAAAGGGGTAGCAATACAGAGGGGAAGGAGTAAGGAGGGATAAAGAACACTGAGGATAATTCAAAAATTCATGGAAAAACAGATTACTTTGGTTTCCTTAAAAATAGACTTGTAACAAATACCCTAGTGCCTCACACAAGAATCCTCCTTTCAAGTCATTGTTTCAAAAGATTCCCAAAACAGTACATCTTCAGGGCTCTGACATCTTCTCCCAGCTTTCAAGAGTACCTGCATGCACACTCTTCACATGAATAAAAATAAAACTTTTAAAAATCTCTTCATAAAACATTTTTCCCACTTTAACTTGTATGGTGACATTTTCTTTTGTACTTATATGTTATTTGTATGTTAATAAATAAAATTGCCTGAGGGTCAGAGCTATTAGCAAGCCATAGGAAAGCAGGGCTGTGGTGGCGTACGCTTGTAGTCCCAGCACTTGGTAGGCAGAGTTAGGTAAGTCTCTGTGTGTTCAGGGATACAGCCAGCATTGGATACACATGCCTTTAATCTCAATACCAACCATGGAACACCTGGAGGTCTGTACAGACAGGCCGTGATGAGGCGGTCATGTGGTTGGGTTTACAACCAATGAGAAGGCAGAACAGAACTCTATATAAGGACTTTAACACAGGAGGTGCTGCTGGTCCGGAGAGGTAGGACCACCGCAGGAGAAAGGGTAAGGTTTTAGCTCTTAGCTCTGATATCTTGGCTTTCTTCCTTGCATTGGTTCTGTGTTTTTTATTTAATAAAACAGTTGGTTACATTTACAAACTTGTTTATTGATTCTTTGTGGATTTCACATCATGCTTCTCGATCCCACTCATCTCCCTGTCCTTTCCCATCCACCCTCTGCCCTTGCAACCCCCACACTGGATAAAACAAAATAAATATTAAGCGAAAAGAAGGGGAGAAAGAAAGAAAAGAAAATTCTTGTTGTGAAAGCTGTGTGAGTCACACAGTATACCCTTTAGTCCATATGCCATTACTTGTAATTGTTCATTGCAAAGTGTCATTGGTCTAGTTCAAGGCCTCTGGTTTTTGCTATACCATAGATACTGGTCTCTCACTGGGACTCCTCTTAGATATCCTGTTATTTTCCTGTGTCATGAAGATCCCGAAACTATGGGTCTGCAGGGCTGCCCCCTTCACAGGCTCCAGCAGATCATCAATTGCATGGATGATAGGATGGGCTTACTCATAGCCCTGGTTCTGGGTTTGGGTGGTTGCTGGTTTGGTCATCCCTGCCAGCTCTCCCTGGTCCTCAACAATCAGCTCTGTCATGGTGCTCAGGCAAGGTACAGGGACCCACTTTCTGCAGTGCTGCAGCCGGTGGGGGTGGGTCCAGCTCTGTGCAGTCCTATCCTCTTGTTCTTCAGTGGCGACAGGGGCCACAGACATCAACACAGACCACGGCTGCAGCAAGGCCATGTGCACAGACATGGCCCTTGGCAGCAGCTCAGGCCTGAATATCACTGTGGCCCCGGGTGGCAAGCCCACTAACCTCAGCCCACTCCTTACTGCCTTCATCTCTTCAGATCTGCCTCTCTCCACAGGACATGAACCATTTTGTCTCTCTTTCATACCTTACCATATATTTGCTCACCATAATAGAGCCCATATGTCTGGCACTACAAGGCACCAGGCAGGCATGTGTTTTCTCCCCTGGCCCCAGGAAAAAGAGGCCTGGACCAGCATGTGTATCTGTGTTTCCTGATCAATCTTACAGGCACTGGGCAGGTTCCTGTCTCCTCTTCAGGGCCCAGAGTGGAGAGCCCTGAACCAGCATGTGGATATTTGTCTCCCACTCAGTCTTCCAGGCACTGGGCAGTCTTACAGACATTGGGCATGTTCCAGAAAACTTTTAAACTGAAGAAAATCAAAAGTCCATCCTTTTTATGTGATTGTTAAAAATTTAGTTCAATATGTAAACATGGAAAATCTCTAACACACACACACACACACACACACACACACACACACAAACCTGGGATAGACGACAAAAAGTTAAAGAAGATTATGCATGGTTGGGATTGGTGGTGAAAGCCTGTGGATAGGAAAGAGAGATTTCCACTTCCTATACAGTGCTATATTGACTGTTCTTTTCAGTTTTACTTTATTTTATATGAACCATTTTCAAGAGGAGGAATTTCCCATTTAAGAGATGTTTTATTATAAATCAAAATCAACATCTTCCTATTTCACAGTAAAGCCAAACCACATTCCCAAAACAGCACCAAAATATCAGAGAGCACCAGATTAGACCTCAAACAGTCCTAGGTCTTGTCCTACTGAATGATGCTTCCAGGAAGATAAACTCCCCTTCACCTCATATTCTCAAAAGTATTTAGAGATGTGAAGAATTGTGATCATTTAATTGTCCCTCATGAGTGGATATATTTGTAGCTAGATTTATTGTAATGGCTACGAAAGATGAGGGAAAATTTGGAAGGAAACAAAGAATGAATAAAATATCTGGCAAAATCTTTCCTTCATTCAGGTAGTGGTCTCTAGAGCAGCATGTCCCAGAGAAATCAGTGGGAATCTGAGAACCAAGGACTTCATGTGGAAACGAATTGCCCTCCCTACTGCTATACATAACTGTCTCTTGAATGTCAAGATCCTTTGCGTGAAAGGATCAATACTGAAACTCGTGTTTATTGACCTCTTTATACCAAGCCCCCCCACCCTTTTCTTAACAAAGATAGAAATACCAGCTGCCATATCATAAGAAATATTGTCCAAAGGGACTGAATGGAAATTAGATAAGGTTTAGAATAAAGCGGTGTGTATCATGGGATTTACCAATGTGGACAAGTAGGACACTACACTGGTACATGGGGATGGAAGTTATTAAGTCCAAGGCAACACTGAGCATTTTTAATGAAGGTTGCCAAAATATGTAGTAGTGATGAAAGGGATAAAAAAATGTCTTAGTCTAATAATTAATAGATACTTTTTACTGAGTGTACACAGTATGCTAAACATATCACATGTATTACCACACTAATTTCTTCCAACATATTCAGGTGAAAATGGCTCATAACTCTAGCATGGATCATCCACATTACAAAGCAGAGTACGAAAGATTCAAATTCGGCATTTTTCACTGATATTTGGTGCATAATTTGCCTCTTATAATTATCACAATGCCATAATAGCCATTATTTTAATAGTTTTCAGATATCTCTCCTTTCTGTTAATAGGATATGTATGACCATCAGTTGACAAGAATATTAATATTTTCTTTCTCAGAACCATAGCATTTTTCCCTCAGATCATACACTCTTCCAGTCACGTACTTATTCATCAAGGGCATGGATGCAGAGAACCTGAGCAAAGAGTCTACTAAGATGTAAATATTTTCTAGACCCAAATACAGTTTGTCATAGTTTTTAGATGTGAACAAGCAGTTGAAAATAAAGGACAACAAAGTAATTTCTATGTGTCTCCAAGGTAATTTTCCAATTTTAAAGCTATAAGCTTCTGTAGCTGAGCCAATTAGAGGGAGTCATGCCAAGAGGCCAAGATTCTGCTCACTAGCTTACAAAGAACCTCTGCCCCATGGCCTCTTCTGTAACCCATTTCCAAAAACCCCAAAATGGCACTTCCAAAATGGATGATTGTATTCTTAAGGCAGTGGACATTTTAGCCAAAAGATTAAGTTGCCTGTAGGAAGTAAATTACTGGCTGGGTTTAAATGATTTGCTTACAAAAGGGCAAGCAACTGCAGGACTTCAAAATATTCCTGGTCAAGGTGCCCCTTTCTGAAAATTCTACTGCATTGAGGCTTTCAGAATGCACAAGAGTTATTCAGCATCTGTGTTACTGAAAGTCTCATTCCAGCTCTCTATCCCCTTAGGGATACTGCAGGAGACTACTCTAAACATAAGTAGCAATGGCTGCCAAAACTCAAAATAAGATTCTTGTTTTAGTGCACTGATCAGATGTTAATGGTTCCAAAAGATCTGTAAAGACAGCCCAGTTTCATTTGTTGGATCACAAAGGAAGAGGAGGCCATTTCATGAACCTTTTTGGAATTCTTTTCATTCAAGCGTTCTTGGCCAGATAATCTGATTTACCAATTTCAGATTTAAACTACTGCTTAGGTACTTACAGGTTTACAGTCTACTGTGTGGGATAAAAAGGACCTGATGTCTCTAGCAAATACTTTCCCATTAATTTCTAGCAGAAGGGTGATGACAGAAGACCCTGAAGCAGCCAGTGTGGAAGCCGTCTTTCTGAAGCTAGGAAACCATGTTAAAACTTGACAAATGGAATTGCACCACAGATAAAGTCTTGTCTTTACACTTAGATCTAAGTAATACTGATACAATAAACCAACTCCAGCCTCAGAAATAAAACACATTCCTCCTTACCTCCCTCAAACACCAAGACTCTGCTACCTGTGAATGAGTTTGCCAAGCCTCACACTTTCTATGGGTCTCCCTCTCCCTCCTCCTGCAACTGCAAGCCCCTGCCATTTGTGAACCTGTGCCAAGCTAGTGAGAAGCTCCAATGTAGCCATCTAATAACCCCTACCCACAGGATATAACACTGTCAGTTGATAGACTATGACCTGGAAGTAAAAGTTGAAATAAACATTTTCCTCTCCAAGTTGCTTTTTGGTCAGAGGGTTTTATGACAGCAACAGAAAGCAAACTAGAAAAGAGAGCAATTTAGATGGCACACAAGATAATGAGCTCAACATAGCAGTTATAGACATGTTCAAGTAACTCAAAGAGAACATGATTAAAGGACATTCAGAATGGAGAAACACAGTAAGATGAAATTTTAAAAAATCAGGATATATAAACAGAATTCAATAAAGAGAGAAACTCTGAAGAAAACCCAAACTGAAATAAACCTTGAAATGAAATTTAGTAAGTCTAAATAAAAAATCTCAGTGGAATACTTTACCAATATAAAGGGTCAAATAGAAAACACAATATCAGGGCTTAAAGACAAGGTAGAGGAACTGGCCTATTCAATCAAATAAAATGATAAATCTAAGAAAATACAGAAAGAGCAACAAAACTAGCATAAATAGAAAATGCAAGATTTCTGGAATATTGTAAAAAGATTAACCCTTGCAAATTATTGGTACATAAGGGAAATAAGTCCACATTAATGACACAAAAATATTTTCAACAAAATCATAGAAACAATTGCCTAAGTCTTGTCTATCCAGGTCCAAGAATTCCCAATGCACAGAACCAGAAAAGGAATTCCCTATATCATATAACAGTGAAAACATACAGAACAAAGAAAGAATATTGAATGCTGCAAGAGAGAAAGACTAAGTAACACAAAAGGATAGGCCTATCAGGATAATGGCTGAATTTTCAAGGGATATTTTAAAAACCATGAGGGTTTCAGATGATGTACTACGAGTTCTGAAAATCATAGAAAAATATCCAGATAATACTTTGAAAAAACATTTAGTAATTTATGACCACCATGCCAGTACTGTAGAGGATATTGGATGGAAAACTTCAGACAAAAAAGAAGAATAAATATATCCAAAAGATGACAAGAAAAATATGACAATATTGGCTCAATAATTAACAAAGGAAGACTAAGAACACAAGTACTATAAAATAAGAATGAATCTACTTCTTTCAATCATAATTTTAGCTATCAATGAATTAAACTATATAACCAAAAGACTAGATTATAAGACTGAATTTAAAGATAATACCTATCATTTTGCTGCATCAAAAAAATACACTTCACCACGAAAGATGGAAGCTACTTTAGGATGAAAGGATAGGTAAAAGCATTGCAGACAAATGAAAATAGGAAACAAATGAGAATTGCTATTCTAAGATCTGACAAAAAAATAAACCAAAACTAATAAGAAGTGATAAAGGTTACTTCATCCTGAACAAGGGAACATCAAAGAGACCTTATAATATTAAACATAAATGCATCAAACTCAAAAGCACTCAAATGCATAGAATGGATTATCCAAAACACATTAAGTCAGCAACTTCAATATGAAACTTTCACCAAGAGATAGATCATTCAGATTTAAAAAAAATGAACAGAAAAATATTAGAGACAAATGACATCATAGATCAAATGGACTTAAAGAATAACTAAAAAAACTATGGAATTTCAGTAAATAGACCACATATTGGGATACATATAGCAAGATTCAAAAAGTATATGAGAACTGAATTAGCTCTTTGTATTTTATTTGACCACAATGGAAGAAAACTAGTTATCAACAGCTATAGATGCCACACACAAAAAAAATACACACAGTTGTGGAGAACAACATGCTACTGAATGATGAATGGATCACTGAAGAAATAAAAATGAAATTTAAAAATTCCTAGAGTGGAATGAAAATGAAAACATAACAAACTAAAATTCTATGAAAAATAAATGAAGTCCTAACATGAAAATTTATAGACATGAGTTCCTATAATAAAAATGCACAGAAAAATAAACAACTCAACAAGAACAAACAATGTCCTAAAACAGTAGATGGAAAGAACCAAGATCAAAAAGTCATGAATTGGAAAGGAAAAACACTATATGAAGAATAATAAAACAAAATGTTGTTTCTTTGAAAAGATTGACAAGAGTTGAATACCCATATAAAATTTAACTAAAAGAAAGAAGATTTAAATGAATAAAATTAGGCATGATAAAGGAGACACTGCAACAATAAATACCAATGAAATTCAGATGATCATGAAGACATACTTTAAAAATCTATATTCTACTAAATAAATTATTTTTCCTTCCTTTCCTGTCTTTTTTGGGGGGTGGGTTCTCACTATGTAACCATGGCTGGCCAACTCATTATGTAAACCAAGATGGCCTTGAACTCACAGAGATCTGCCTGTCTCTGCCTCCTTAGTGCTGGATGGATGAATTCTTAATGTATACAATCTACTAAAATGAAATCAAGAAGAGATAAAACATAAAGCAGCTTGCTTTATGGTCTTTCTGTATGATGTGAATGTGTTGCTCTGATTGATTGATAAATAAAACGCTGATTGGCCAGTAGCCAGGCAGGAAGTATAGTATAGGTGGGATAAGCAGAGAAGAGAATTCTAGGAAGTAGAAGGCAGAGTCAGGTGACACTGCCAGCTGCTGCCGCAATGAGAAGCAAGATGTAAAGTACTGGTAAGCCACAAGCCATGTGGCAAAGCATAGGTTTATAGAAATGGGTTAATGTAAGATATAAGAACTAGATAGCAAGAAGCCTACCATGGCCATACAGTTTATAAGTAATATAAGTCTCTGTGTGTTTACTTGGGTCTGAGTGGCTGCGGGCCCTAGTGGGACTGGAGAAATCTCCAGCAACAGCAGCTCTATCACAACCAATAAAATTGAAACAGCAATCAAAAAATACCTTTATCTCTCACAACATCAGCAGCCCCTAGAGGCACAAGCACCACCTGCACCAATTGGAAGAAGAGGTGAGTGACTGGTCTCCCAGCTAAACTGCCCCAATCTCTGTCCTAAGTCCCAGGGCACATCCTGTGCCCCTCCCACTCCCATCTCAACCCCAGCAGCAGGCCAGCAGGTAAGAGTCCTGCCAGCAGGCTGCTCTACCACCACAGCCACCCATTGGCCTCTGTAACCTACAAAACTCACTCTGCTGTACAAAGCCTTCTATATATTCTCTCTGCCTGCCAGCCCTGCCTGTCCTTTTTCCACCTACTATTGGCTGTTCAGCTCTTTATTAGACCAATCAAGTGTATTAGACAGACAAAGTAACACAGCTTCACACAGAGTTAAACAAATGCAACATAAAAGAATGCAACACATCTTTGCATTATTAAACAAATGTTCCAGAGCATAAACATATGTAACACATCTTAAAATACTATTCCCCAACAGTGGCCTATGAGAAACTACTCCTGCTCTAGCAGATGGCCATGTATTCATTCATATACTGACAGCACTAAATGAACTAAGTGGGTTACAGTAAGTGAATATGAAGTTGCAAGTGAGAAGTGGTAGGAGGGAATGGAAACGTTGAAAGCAAGAGAATGTGGGATGGCGTTGATCAAAACAGATTGTATAGGTGTATAAAATTCTCAAACAATAAAAAAGAAATAAATCATCACCTTTGTTACTTGAGCAATTTCTATCCAGAATGTCCTCTGTTCTCTTCCCCATCTAAAACCTATCACTTCACAAGGCCCAGATGATGCCTCAAAAGCTGCAGAATCGAAAGCATTGGTTCTCAAACAGTTCTCCAAGGCTCCACCCAGGGAGCCTTTAAAAGCTGCCAGGGCTGATTCTGCACCACCACAAACCAGCTGAACTAGAATCTCTGGATGGTTAGGTTTGGTTTTCACCACTTCATTCTTTTCTAGTGATATTTATGCAACTCTCAGGTTGACTGGTGCTGCTGTTAACTATCGGCTCAATGGTACTTGAAGCAAAGTCCCCTTCTCAATATGTTCTCCTTCTGTGACTGAAGAGTAAATTGTTTCAACCTCTCTTAGTTTCAGTTTATGTGGAAAATGACTATAATAATATAATTTTCACACAGGCTTATTCTTTCAGATGAAAGTGAGAAGCCATGTTCTATGCATAACACATAGTAGTTGTGTAGCAAATGTTAGCTATTGCTCTGATTTTTTTTATTACTATCAACATCAGTTATAGGAAATCTGATAACTATTCTTATCTAACACTATGATTTTAAGTGCAAACACTTTAGAGATCATTTCAGTTTGTTCAAAGAGATGAAATGACACATTCTAGAAAGTCAAACAGTTGCTAAGCCAAACACAGTTTTAAATCATACTCTAAGTGTTGTTTCAACTACACTCATTTATTTCACTTCAATAAATAATGTATTGAACACCATGTTAGACCATGTATCTAACTTTAAAATAAATTCATAAAGAAAAAAGATATACCCACATCAACTCACTCTTACTCTTGAAAATTAAGGTCTGGTGGATGAGTCCAATGTATAAACAATTATATGTACTTTTGTAGGCTTGATGGGTTTATGAACCCATGATCTCATGAAAGAGGATGAGATTAACTATATGTGTGTGAGTTAATACAGACTTCCCTGTATAGAAATGACTGGACTGTACATCAAATGGTAAATAAGAATTTAATAGTGATAGACGAAAGCATGCAATGCATACCTTAGGTAGAGAGATAGTTGGGATAAAGGCACTATATCAGCCTGTCTCTAAGCTCTATCTTCTTGAAACTCCTGGAGCGCTTGTGTGTACCACTCATTTGTCAAATAATAATGTTTCATCTCATGACATCTTTTTTATTATTGCCTTGAACTATTAATCTCCCGTGTTACCTAATTTTTCATGTTTCACCACCTCAGTAGAATTCAAGCTTGAAGGAAGAATGATTTTAACAGATGACCCTCTCTCCAATGATATTTTACATATGGTCTCAGAGTAGCTACTTAATAAATACTGACTTGATGATGCAAAATGAGAACAGCCAAATAATCTTAAACATGTACTAAATTTCCCACTTTTCACTAGAGCCTCCTGTGAAATAGGCTGTTCATTCCTCTCAAGTATTTTTGTCAGGGCCATCAAAATGAATTTTGGGCTCCTTCTGTATGTCTACTTCAACAAAGAATATGGTGGTATACTACGATAATCAAATGCCCCACATGTTAATAGCTTTATGCACATTTCCAACAGCCTATTCCATTTTTCAGGGCTCCAAATAAACAAGGACTTCAAAGTCACCTCTAGATTATTAATTTTGGAAATGAAGGATTTGGGGCTGAGGAGATAACTCTGTGGGTAGGGCACTTGTTGTGAAAATTCATGTACAGTGACATGCAGTAGCATGTGTCTGTAATCCCAGAGTTCTTTTAGTAATATGGAAGACAGAGAAAGATAAGCCCCAGAAGTACACAGGCCAGCTCGGCTAGCCTGTGTGAAAGAAAAAATAAAATACCCTATCTCAAACAATATAGAAGAAGACGACTGACATTAGAGGCTGTCCTCTGACCTCTACACACATGCATGCACTCACATTCACACATACAAATACGTACACATATATATCATGCATGTATCATCATATATGTACTCACAAAGACAAAGGAAAACAGAAAATCCCTAATTGCACTAAGACTGAACCAATTAATGTGATTTGCTCAATTTTCAAATAACTATCAGGCATTTGGATGCAATTAGAAAGAATTAATCAGCTATGATATTCTGTATCAGCATCCTGGCAAGATGAAACTGAGTAATGCAATGGTCAAATTGGATGGGAAAAGACTTTTAAAAAAAATGGGGGAAGTGATTTAAACCAAATGAAAAATCAAGATGGGTAGGAGAATTGCCCCTGCATGGAAAGACTTCAAAATGTTGGCTTTAAGACTTGGAATACATATTACTATCTAGATCAGTAGTTCTCAATCTGAGGGTCAGGACTCCTTGATGGTTGCATATTAGATAACCAGAATATCAGGTATTTACATTATGATACATAAGAGCAGCAAAATTACAGTGATGAAGTAGCAACAAAATACTTTAACCATAAAATAATTTTATGGTTGGGGATCACCACAACATGAAGAACTATATTAAAGTGTTGTAGCATTAGGAAGGTTGAGAACCACTGATCTAGAAAAACATTAGGCGTCTTTATTTACAGTTGAGAGCTCCAAGTGGTGAGAATCTGATGCTTACTACATTAGGGCCTAGCAAAGAAGATACAAATTAATGATATCCCTTATGTGGTGGTTTTAATGGGAATGTTGCCTATAGGCTCAGACATTTGAACACTTGTTCCCCATTTGTTTGTGCTGTTTGCAGAAGTTATAGAGAGCTACAGTCTTGCTGGAAGAAATATATCACTGGGTGTGGGCCTTGAGAATTTAAAGCTTTACCATTTACAGTTTGCTCTCTGCTTCACATCTGTTGTTGAGGATATGATCTCTCAGTTTCATGTTCTGGCTGCCTGTTGCCACGGTTTCCCCACTGGTATAGACTCTAACCTTCTAAAACCATAAGCCCAAATCAGCTCTTTCTTCCTTAAGTTGCTTTTGGTCATGGTGTTTTATTACAGCAATAAAATATAACTAATACATCTTTGATCACTGATTCTCCCACATGTTTACAAGGTTATTCATTTCCAATCTGAGTACAAACCAATACTGATATAAAAGGGTCAATATCTATTTATACAAAGAATATTTGGAAATTAAGATACTCTGCCCAGGATGAAGATTTATATTTCAGCCAGAAAAGCTTGATCAGACCAAGTATTTCAATTAGGGCAGGAAAGGAAGGGAAATAATCTGATGCAATTATCCTCCTTCAATAACAGACTATTATTGGTTCAAGAAATGAGTTATCTCCACTATTATCTTTTCCTCACAAGCAGACTAGCCTTCCTACCTATCCAACACACTTACTTCACAGGTGTTTATAATGATTCCAAATGATCTTATACATTTGCCTGTATTTCCAGCACTTAAGAGGCTGGGGAAGCAGAGAATCTCAAACTGGAGGCCAGACTGAGCTACATAACTGTGTCTTAAAAATAATGAAAGAAAAGTACTTGTGAAGAAGACAAAAGAAAGTAAAGAGAAAAGGAAAATATTTTTAAGGGTTTATTTGTTTTTTCTTTATGTGTATGAGTGCTTTACTGGCATGTGTGTGTACCACTTGTGTATCGAGGCTGGAAGAAGTAGTTAGATCCCCTGGAACTGGAGTTACAGATGGTTGTGAGACACTATGTGGATGCTGGGAACCAAACTTGGATCCTCTGAAAAAGCAGCACATGCTCCTAAGCATTGATATCTCCAGCTTTGGGAAACTTCCTTTTAAATAAGTATAACATAATGAGAAGCTTAAATGAATGTGAAATAAGCAGACAGACAGTATTTTATATCATAGATGTCCCTTAGCAACCTTTTACACTGTGTGTAAATAAATGTCTCTTACTGGAGGACTATCCTTTCTCTGAGAAGGTTCATCACTGCCCAAGTAAAAATGATAGGAATGGGACCTTGAACCAGAAACACTTAGAGACTGATATTGTCAAAGAAAATTATCTGTAACTAAGTTCCAGGGCAAATGACACCCTCTTCTGCACTTCTCGGGCATCAGGCATGTACATGATGCATAAATGCACATTCTGCCAAAACAAACACAGACACTAAAAAAAATGGCATATCTGCCTACATTTAAAAATACAGTAGGTAACAGGGATCTCTAAATCAATTGTGCTAGACCAACTACATGAAGTATCTAGAAGTGATTATAAATTGTGTACTGTGGACAAACATGGAAAAATATTGATGTGTTAATTGAAAAAGCAAAACATGAAATTGTATCTACAACAGCTACAATGACTTCAAACTTTGTGGGCATGCACTTCAGTGAAAATAATTATGTTACATAGGTAGATTACAGTCACATAAAATTTATTAATTATAACAATAGAAGAATTATTTAGAAAGCTGATGAAGCACAAATCAGTGATATCCAGCTTTAGAATGCATAATATGAAATCTCTGAAAGTGGATTGATTTTTCCAATGCCGGTTTCCTTAGGCTGATGTTAATGAGTCTATGTTATTTGAGCTCTTATTAACGGATGGTAGGAAGGGGATATGGGGGTGGGGACCAAGTAATTCAGCTGAGTTCTGGGTGATCGCATGAAGTTATTGTGAGAGTACATATTTGTTGTAAAGTATGTTGGAAAAAAATCTTGTAGACTTTTTTAAAAAGTGGTTATAGAGATACATTTAAAACGTTCCTATATGGATGAGGATGGAAATGAAAATGGAAATGGTGAAGAAAAACGATAAAGAAAGGCTTGGATAGCTCTGTGTTGAGTAGCAATTACATGAAACTGAAGTCAGCTATTCCTAGAAATAAAAACATAAAACAGAATTGTTCCCTTCTGCTTTGAATCAACCCTAAACTGCTCCCAAATCGTATACTATTACTGTAACTACACTGTGCCACATAATGAATGTAAACTTCAGCACACACTTCTACACTCAGAAAATACACACAATTCTAGTCCTATTTACAAATATTTATACCATCTATGAAGTCCCACCAAGATGAAGACCATCTTCCCTATTCCTCTTACATAAAATAATCTCAACTGAATGCTCAAGTTAAAAAGGAAGTAAGAGGCTATGGAACATTTATCTGAATAATGGACATAATTTAATGATACCAACTACAGTTCTCTTAATGACAACTTGAATTTGCTCAGCGCCTTATTCAGCAATATTTTCACACAGTCTAAGTAGCGATCAGAGGCTAAATCCCTGAAGATAATTATTCTATCAAAGCAACTCTAAATTTCACTCCTGTTACCAGTTCTTTCCTATTTCAGGGGCCGTTTGCTGGTCATTCTGGAGTGATTTGACTGAATATTGTAATCAGAATAAAGCAGCAGTGCATTATCCTGCACTTGTCACCCAAGTCCCAGAGGGAGATAGGCTCTGCTATCTGAATTAATGGCTATAGTCCCGTTGGAAGGCTGGATCCACCATTCGTGCTGATAGTTGTGTGCTTAAACCCATCAGTCACCTAAGAATAGATGAAGTGATGACCTGATCAATACATTCTCTGAGAATTTTTGGCAACAGCTGTAGTTGCCTTTCTCTTTTCCTCATGATACATTCACATTGGCCTCCACTATGGCAGCCCTCCAAATCATGCTCTCCTTAAGCAATACTCTATGTTCTAGAACTTTCAGTCTCCATTGCTCATCAAAACTGGCCTCAAATAAGTCTTTCAGGGTTCTTTTGTTTGCTAATGGGCCGAATATTCAGGAAAAAACTGCTTTTCAGCATGCTAAACTGTAAATATCATTCTTAAATTTTAAAATTTAATTTATAAATTAATCTGTACATACAGTTAATGGCACAATCATTGAAAACTTAGTAATACCTATTAGTGGATTCATATTTGACTAGCTGAACCAACATTTACAGAGGTTGAAAATGAATATATAGATGCTCACTGGCTTGATCTTAAGACATGGACATGTATACTCCATGGGTCACTTTTAAAACTTTATAAAGTTTATGAAAACTATACTCACAAGTATGAATAGAATTTAGGACCATTAAAACAAATTAGCTATTATTCATGCTTTTTATAATACCTGATGTTTTAGTTTTGTGTCGATACAAAGTGTGTGTGTGTGTGTGTGTGTGTGTGTGTTTGTGCATATGTGTGCATAATTTGTAAACATGCTCTCATGAGATGAGGCTGGTACTATTATACTATTATCATTTCCCATTATATAACTAAGAAATAGTGAGCAAAGAAGTATCTTTATTAGATTACAATTACACAGCTAATTATTGTCCAAAGTCAAAATTCAAATCCAGGTCTGTCTTATTAAAAAAATGTATGCACTTAACTCCCAAACCATACTGCTTCTCATTAAGCATTCATGCAGTTAATATGCTTCAACTTTCTGTTTCCTTAATCAAGTTAAATAGCACTTAAAGCCTTTAAGGGATGAAACTAATGGAGGAGGGTTGTCAGCCGTTGGGGGTGTTAATTGGAGGTGAATTCTTGAAATCACACCTGTGTGCCAATCTATTAGTGCTCAAACATATGATCAACATATAACTTTAAAATCACTGGGAGATGTGTATGTTTAAGTGGATTAAAATGGCAATATTGAATTTTGAAATAGGTGAGGAAAGGCAGTCCTGCTGGAAGAAAAGCAAACTCATCAGTGGTTCTCAAAATATGGTCTCTGGATGTGGGAGTGATCTAGCAGTGACATCTGTCACCCCATTGATGGTCAGCCTTGATTTTGTTGGTCTGGCTGGCTAGGTGGGTGTCCCCTTACTCCTTTTTTGTGTGAGGCAGAGTCTTCAATTAGCATGGATCATATGAATTAGACTAAACTGGCTGGACACTGAGCCTCAGGGATCTGCCTTTCTGATTTTCCCAGTGCTGTGATTACAATTATATGCTACCACACCCATCTTTTTTTTTTAATGTGGATTCTTGGCATAGCTCAGTTGGTAAAGTGATTGCCTTATAAGTGTGAGGATCTGAGCTCAATTCCAAGAACCCTTACTCCTTCTAAAGAGACACCAGCCCACTAGAGCATGTGGTTCTGGCAGGCTTCACCCTTCACTCCCGTTCCCTCTGCCTTGCTAAAAAACTGTTAGATTACATTCCTAACCCTAGCCACCAAGATCTGTTCCCTTATTTGGCCACTTCTTCCTCCTGAGGCTGACTACCGAAGTCCATCAATCAGTAGCCCCCTTTGGTTCACCTAATTAACATTTCCAATTAAAACTAAACACCTCATCCTAACATGTGGGTTTCTCCCTTTACCTTTATAAACTGCCATTTGCCTATGTGTCACGTCTGTCTCCTCTCCATCCAGAGGCAGTCCTTTTTCCCTCTGGGACAAATACCCATGGTCACTTTCCTTTATTCCCTTCCCTTTCTCCCCTGTCTGCTATCTCCCCTATCACCACATCATAGCCCATTCTAATGGAGACCTCCCCATTTTCTCTTCTTAAAAATTACACCTGTAAGGTCATTTGCTGCTGTTTTTCTGCCACAGTCAGAAAGCAGCCACTTTAACTTTTCTTCCCCACTTAATAAATGATGTCTCTGTGAAAACAGGTATTTGATTGGGTGTGGTTTGGGTCTGGAAGGGAGCCTCCACTATGCGGGAGTCCCCTTCACCCTCAAAACTCCATGGGAATCCATCTCAAAGCTGCACAGTCAGTTTAAGATGACCTTCCACAGCTGTTGGTCTAAAGTTCGTTCAGTTGTCTTGGAGATTTCCTCATCATAATCTTGACCCCCTTTTCTCATATAATCCCTCTTCCCTCTCTTCCACTAGACTCCCAGAGCTCGGCCTGGTGCTTGCTTGTGGGGCCCCTGGCAGTGGGATCAGGATGCATGAGCTGGCTTTCTGGATCCCATTACCGATGGTGGGACACCTTGAACATCCTTGATGCAGGGGGAAGGGCTTGGACCTGCCTCAACTGAATGTATCAGGCTTTGCTGACTTCCCATGGGAGGCCTTACCCTTTTGGAGGTGGGGATGTGGGTTGGAGGGGGGAGGCTGGGAGGAGGGGGAGGAGGGATGAGAGGGGAATTTGAGGTTGGTATGTAAAATGAATAAAAAAAATTTCTAAATTAAAAAAAAAGATGACCTTCCTAGAATACAGTCTTCAGTCAAGGGTGTACAAGTAACTGAGCTCCCTTTCAAGAACATCCAAACAAGCTCAGATAGTGTGCATTCTGGAGCTAGTATTTTTTTAAGGGCTACAAATTCCCAGGTCACCTTACTTCTGTTCCACAGCCTCCTAAATCAAACTCCAGGAATCCATGTCTTGACAAGACCTCCATCCAGGTATTCCTGATGTATCTCAAGGCAAGTAGGTCAACCATCAAACTAAATAGTGATGAAACATAGAGAGTGGGGAGTGGCTATAAAAAGGGAAAAACTTCAGTTGGAGAAAACTTAATCCATCTGTAGCAAGAGTAGTAAAACAAGATGATTAATAACACATAAGATGGACTCCATTTACCTGTGTTTGAGACTTAACTTACTAATTATATAATTTTAAGAAAATAAAATGAATGTAACAGCAGCATCTCCTTCAAAGGAATGTTGTGAAAATTAAATGAGTTAATTCATATAACAAACATAGAACCTGTTGTATCATATCTTGTGTTCTGACAAGTAAAGCTCACCTGGGGATCAGAGAAGCAGAGCAGCAGCCACTAGAAACTTCTTACCTCTATGAATCTTCAGACTAAATGGGGTGCTGAGATTCTGTCTCCACCTTCCTAGTGCTGGAATTAAAGTCATGTAGCACCACTGCCTGGCACTGTTTCTCTTTTAGACTGGTCCAAGTGTATCCCAGGGTGTCATTGTACCCCTGATCTTCCTGCTTCCTTCTCCGGAGTGCTGGGATTAAAGGTGTGTGCCACCACTGCCTGACCTCTACGGTTAACTAGTGGCTTAGCACTGTGGTGGTATTGTGTTCCCCAAAATATTGTGCACCCTAATAAATATATCTGGGGTCAGAGAACAGACAGCCACTAGATACAAAGGCTAGAAAATGGTGGCACTCACACCTTTAATCCTAGCACTCCAGAGGTAGAAATCCCTCTGGATCTCTGTGAGTTCAAGGCCACATTGGAAACGGCCAGGCATGGTGACACACGCCTTTAATCCCAGAAAGCGAGCCTTTAATCCCCAGGGAGTGGTGGTAGAAAGCAGAAAGGTATATAAGGCGTGAGGACCAGAAACTAGAAGCATTTGGCTGGTTAAGCTTTTAGGCTTCTAGCAGCACAGTTCAGCTGAGACCCATTCTAGATGAGGACTCAGAGGCCTCCAGTCTGAGGAAACAAGACCAGCTGAGGATCCGGCGAGGTGAAGTAGCTGTGGCTTGTTCTGGTTCTCTATCTTCCAGTTCACCCCAATACCTGGCTCAGGTTTGATTTTATTAATAAGACTCTAAGATTCATGCTACATAGCACCATCCTCTGATCTCCAGGCAAGCTTTATTTGTCAGAACACAAACAAAATATCAAAAAACATTTTTGAAGTATAATCAATGTATAATAAAGGTAAACTATAAGTAAGTAGATGTCCTTTCTTAGTTGTAACTAGCATGGTCTGGAGAGGCATATAGAGGCAATTCCATTACATCCACAAAAGGAAGCTTTAAGCTATCTCTCCAAGGTGATGACAAAGGAATGATAGGGTTCTTGTAACAGTAAGGAGGGACAAAATGATTCAAGTTACCCAGTTGAGTGGCATTGTATTATAAGCACCCAGGAAGTGTCATAAAGTGCTGGCTTCTATCAACCACAGTCAAAAAATGATAGAGAAGGGCACTTTAATTCGACCAGCTATTCCCTCGATCAATGAATCTTAGAAGGACACTTCTACTGACACCCGTGACAGGGAGAACACCTCTCCCAAACAAAAGATATACTCATGACAGTCTCAGAATCTTAGCTTATGCTTTTGGAGAGAGAATGCCGAGATTTTTGAAGTGCCATTTTCTCAGAAAGGAGAGTAGAGTCTGAGCAAGTACTTGGGAAAGGATGATAAGTCCTTTGGGCATATGCAAAAATATTAATAATTAACAATATAATGATAATACTGTTGGGGGGGGGTGTTGATGTTGTATGTTGCAGTGATTGTTAGTGATTGAATTCAGGGCACTGCACATGCTAGGCAAGCACTCTACCTTTGAGCTGAATCCTCAGCCTAATAACCTCAGGTTGATAGACTTTCGCTAGCATCTTTCAAAGGTTTTTAGAATATCCATGTTTGGGCATTCATACAACATCCCCATGAAACAATTAAGGTGGGTGTTGCCATACTAATTTCATAGACTGGGAAAAATTGTTGATTTGGTTGATAGGTGGGATTATTCATCGAATGACAGAGATGGGATCAGAACCCTTCCATCTTATTTACCAGTCTACTGTTCTCCCTATAAATGCCAAAAGAACCAGCTTTGTTTGAACAGCAGTGACATCCATGGCTGAGGTCAGTATCACATAGGGGAAAATAGGAATTCAGCCAAATGCATTTTCTAGCATAGTTCTCATAAATAGCAGATTTCACCTTTGTTAGGGATATCTGCCTGGATGTCAAACCATAGCTAAGAACTTCAGCTTTTCACCCTTCTCAGTACTTCTTCCTGTTTTACAGCACAAGGACCTATTTCAGTACTTTTTCCCATTGTACACCAGAAGGACCCCAAAGATGCCATATTCTCCCTGTCAGGAAGGATCAGATTTTTAAAAGACTCGTCACAAACAGGAATTTTCTGGGTTTTTTTGTTTGTTTGATTTTTGCAAAAAAATATCGATACAGAATAAGTCCCAGTGGCAGAAACAGAAGTGTGTCTGTGTCTCCTATGTATTCAGAGTAATTTTACAGTAGACAAACTTATACATATGCTATGGGCTAATGCTTCACAAGGAGGGAATTTGGACTGCTGGAGAGATCCAAATATCAGAACAGTTCCTCAAGGTGGAGCCTTAAAATGTCCCTTTCCTTTTTAATAATGCAATCTACCAGTTTTATTGCAAAAATTTGTACACTATGAAAAAATAAAACAAGGGACAAGTGCAATAATAACTTTGGGTTGTGAGGAGCTGAGATTTACCAGCTGGGAAAATGCAGCTGTGAAGTGAAAAATCAGGGTAGGGGAAGAGGTTTTGCTTCAGGGTGTTGTCTTGTTTGTTTGCTTGCTTCCCCAAACAAATGATTTCTTTTCAGCTCTGCTCAGCAATGGTGTTGCTGAGACTGACTCGTTTCTCTGAACTGATCAAAACAAGGCAATCTTTACTCAGACTATGTGCTATCTAACCTTGATATAAGGCAGTGTGAGATGACAAAAAAAAAGTATATTTTTCTCCCTAGTCACTCTGCTCCTGGTGAGAATTCTGAAACATTTGACTCCAAAGATGGAGTCGGTCCAAAATCTGTTTTCACAAGCTACTTTACACTTTTTGGTGAGGTGGGTTCATTTTGAAGAACTAGTTGGAATGTGGCCATGTTGTTTTCACACCCTAGAACTTTTCCACATCTAGCAACATTTAGCATAGCAGAGCCAGGAAGGCCTACCATAGATATCATATATGCTAAATAATTCAAATAGTGAAATGGAGAAAGAGCATACAATTACAGACTACCCACTCTTTAACTCAACTACAACTGTGGCGATTAGATGAAGCCCCAAGTGAATGTGTCTTGTTGACAGGAGCACGGCCATGTCAAGTATTCCAATGCCTCAGACCCGTAAGAATTTCAAAGGCTTCTCTGGGGCAAGCTCAACAGAACAGTAGAGCTGTCCCCAGTCTGAGTTGGGATGCTGACAAACTGTTGACCTTTAGCTAAAATCAGTGTGTGCAGAAAGTATCAACTGCAGCTTCTTCTTCCTGCATGTTTACAGTGTGTGCAGAAACTACCAAATGCAGCCTGCCCCCTGTGACATCAACCTGAGACTGCTTCCCTACAGAGACCCCCTACTGAGATTACCTAAACTGCCTCCTCTTCTTTCCTGCGTATATAATAAACTTGCAGTTTCTAGGCTGTTGTTGGTGCATCTTCCTCAGATGGCAAGACCCACTCAAACCCAGCTTTTCTGCATGTGTGTTTGTCACCTCTTCATTCCCTGTCACCCCGGTTAGGTCAGTCCCTAAGCCATGCAGGTCACACAGTATTTGAAGCTTCTCACTTCACTACTGTTTTGAATTCCAAGGGAAAATATGAATTCAGTCTTCTCACTGGGGGAAATCTTTAGCACATAACACTTCCAATCACTTCCTCCCTTGTGAAAGTACTGCTTACAAATAAACATGTATTTATGAAAACATAAAATTTTGATATTAAGGACAGCATAAATCCCTCCACACACTTCAAACCATACTTTATTCTTTTCAAAGCTGTTCTCCAAGTAAACTTGCCGATTTCCATAATATCATGTACCACAATCTCTATCCCCAAGGTGTAAGCTTCCAAATATTCATCATATTATGAACCCTATCACATATGTTTCTCCCAGAGGAGTCACTACTGCATGGAGAGTCAAGTAAATGAGTTAGCTGTGGAGATAGGAGCACTGCTTATCTAATTAACTACAGTGCTGGGGGAAGAGATGTGCACATAGGAAGAGGAGAGCTGCAGCAACAGGAGAATGCTGAAATCTACTCTCAAAAGCCACTAGGTTGTCATCACAAGATGTTTGTTTAATGATCCTTCTATCCTCTGAAATCTAGCGCCGCTTTCCCATGTGTGAATCCCATGCCACAGCTCCTATATTTCTGTAATTAAGTATGTTGTTTCACTTTCACGGTACCTCCTGTACAGAACTGTAAAATCAAACAAAAGTCTTCATGCTACCTGAAATATGGACAGAAAATACTTAGTTCTTCTCTTTATGCTTTTTTTTTAATCTTGGAAAAAATTCAATGTATTAATACATGGTAGGGCTTTCCCAAACACGATGGCTCTGGCACACATGAAATCTAGTCAATGCCTGATAGTTAATTAAGAATTGTACAAGCTCTGAGATGGCTTCCTGCACTGAAAATGAGGTGCAGGTCCAAGGCAAATCCCTATGTTGTTGATTAGTGCTAACCAGAATGTGGATAAGAACACTGAAGTTTGAAACTACAGATTTATTTTAGTGTTACAACAGTGTCATTAACCCATGAAGTGTTTATCATTAGTCACTGACCTTGAGTACCTATCCATACAATATGGTAGTTGGAGAAGGTGACAAATACCTGCATATTTAGAAACCCAAATATAGCATATCACTTTCTTTCTTACTTAATTCCATAGACTTTCACAAATCTAATATGTATTGTCACTAAGATGTTCTGGTTTTAAAACCTGTAATTTCTACCTTCCAACTGTGGCATCCACCCAAATTGCAATTATAGAACGTAAACAGCAAGTAATTAGTTTCTATAGGTTTAGTCTTGCAAATTTCAAACAATTATCACAAAATACATCATCAACAACAGATATATATGCTGGGTAGTCTACAAAGAGGTGCACATACTTCCCTGACTCATTTTCCTGTGTCTTCAAGATAATAATTTAATTGACAATTATTTCCTATGCACACAAGATATTCTAGGTCCTCTGATAACATGCTCATGATATAATGGTAAAGAGTTAGTGCTGGATTCCAGCTCTGGATGAGGTCAGAGTCTGAAGATGGGTGGATGCAAGAGTGGGGACGGGAGGCATCAGACAGGGGACACTTCTTAGTTTCATTTTAGGAGAGACGGACAGAGAGGAAGCACATCTTTGTATGGCTTGTCCTACTCTGACAGGAGCTATCCCAGGCAGGACAGATCCCAGAGTTGGCGAGGAAAGGAGGTGAGCCAGGCCATAGCGGTTGGGAGAATCTTGCACCCTGACTGATTAGCAGTCAGAGTGCTTCATTAAACATAATTTAGTAAGCAGGGATACATTCACAATATTCCAAAACATAGATCATGTCATTTTTGTTTTGGGACATGTGTTTCACTTCTTCTTGCTCATCTTTTAATCATCATTAATAAACTATAACAGAGTTATCATTTCCAATTATTTTCCCTCAAGTTTTGACATCATTGACAAACAGAGTTATCAATTTTACTCATTAACCCCATAACCCAATTTTTGAGAATCTAGAGCCCTGTTCTCAGATTAGTAGCTTTTGTGGCTACAAGGACATTAGACTAAAAATCTTCAAGCCAGCCCAGACATATTGCCATGTCCCAAGCAATGTGTTATTAACTCTTAATAGTCAGAGTATCTAAGAAAAATCCTCAGGCCAAAGCTACTACAGTTATTATTCAAATTCTGGCATAATACATTGTTTATATTTTATATCTTTATAGAATTTGTCTATATGTCTAATCCTGGCATTTTTTTTTGTTCCTTGGTCATATGACACCAGAGTAGCTCTATATGTGCTAACTTTTCTTAGAAAGTGAGGTCCTGACATCTCATTCTTATATCATCTTTCCATTCAATACTTTGCTCATCAATATAAGTCTCTGTATAGAACAGAGGTAACTTCAGTTAATCTAACTTTGTTGCTGTATATGTCACGTAATCACCTGAGTGTACAGTGGGAAGAGGCTTACAATCTGATCGGTGGCCAACTCCTGTATCCCATCAAATCTTGTTATCCTTTTTTTTAAGTTTACTTTGTTTTGAATATCTTGTTCCAGAGTAAGTACAGGAACAGATGATTCAAAAATGTCTCGTAGCCTCATAAAGAGACCTCTGGCTTCTTTATGTGTGTCACAGCCTCCAAGGTGTAAGGATGACCTTCAAGTAGATAAGGATATCTCCCTAAAAGTGGGAGGGGTAATATGTTCAGGACTTTCCTGGGGAAGCTTAGAAGCAATATTCCTGGGAGAAGGCATAAATGATTCATAAGAAATTTCTCATCAATTCAATATCCCAAAATTGTACAAATATTGAAAGTTTCCCAAGTATGCAACAGGTGGAGATGAAAACCAAAGGTGATGTGGCAGCTGTCACGTAGCACAGCTTTGCTGGGTCTTTGTCAAGCAGGGGTGCTGGCCTTATGACTTTTGCCGTTCCCATCAGATATGGCTGTGCCAAGTTAGCACATGTACCCTCCCCACGCCCTAAACTTGGAGTCTAGAGACAAAAGAGCAGACTCTGAAATTCTTGGAATGCATATGGAAGAAACCTACTATGAAGTATACTCCCAACCTGAAACATGAACAACAAAAATCAAGCCTAAATATGAAAATATTGTCTGAATCATCTATAAAGCCCCACATATGACCTTAATTATTAGAGCTATATAACTCTTCAGTGGCCACTCATTTTGTGATCTCATCATTCCAGGAAGCAAATATAAAGTGTATGATATGATCTTTAACCATCCCAAATAAAAATATGAACTGTCAACAACCCCAACAGTTAATGGAACAGTAAACCCCTAAACTTTCAGTAAATTATAGCCAAGAAAAAAATACAATACTAATTTAGTGATGGCTATTTACAGTCTTGACTTTCTGATATTTATTAAAGCAAAATCTCCAATGAAAGATGGAATAAAAATTTAAATGTCCCTAATATTTTAAAAACAACTCATGAGAATTTTTCTTGTGAGTTGGAGATATCATTTATATGAATCAAAATGAAAATTAAGTGAGCTGATTACCACAAATAGGACCCAAATCATCAATTTTATTCTAATAATTTCAAGATTATTGTTTTAAACTCTATCCACTACTCTTTCTTCACTTTCTGTTGTTATCTATTTTTGAGACTACAATTTAATGACAAAATTTCTTCCTTCCTATACCTCTCTCCAAACCCACTCATATACCCCTCCCCATTAAAATTCATGTCTTTCTTTTTCATCTATTGTTATTGCATGCATATATATGTATTTATATATACATATATATTCATTAATATAACCTGTTGAGTCCGTATAATGTTCCTTTTCCAGTTTCTTGAATTTTCTAAGTGTCTTTGCTCTGTCCTACCACACTATTAAAAATGGCTTATATAATATTCTGATAGACATAAAATACTATAATGCTATTTGTATTGTGCTCTTTTAGTCAGTAAAATGTGTCTTGTCTACCTTGCAGACATTAAGAATAATTTCTTCACAGCACCTTGCACAATGATTGCCTTTCCCATCTTGGAACCTAATTGCTATGCTGTATTCCCTGCATCTTGTTGTCACCTACACACTAAAGGAGAGAAAGAGAGAATATCTACAAGCTCTCAATATATTGCACCTGTACCAGTGAAGAGCCCTAATATTTATTATTGTTCCCTTCTTCTTCAAAGATTCCCAGTTTTTAAAATACAGTAAAGTAATCACTAGATTAGTAGTTCCAGCTACCACTCTTCTGCAGCCAAAGGTTCCCTTATGACTCATATTCCTGTTTTCCTAAGAGTGTTGATCTCAAATGTTGCTTCTACTATTCTAGAATTCTATATTTTTAACCTTGTTTATAATATAGACCAGGAATTATTTCAAAACAATCTATATCAACATATGTTTTAATAAAACCCTGGTTTTATTGGCTATTGGGGTGTATTGCATGATAAGCAGATTCTTCCATAAGCTGAGCATAGTGGCTTTGGAGTCAAACTGCTTTGGCAGAAATTTCAGCTCAGTACCATATTAGTTGTGTGATCTTGAGCCAATTATGTTTCAGTGCCTTGGTTTTCTACTCTGAAAATAACAGGGATATTGATAATCTTCCCAGGGATGTTTTGAGGATTAAGCATGTGGATACATATGAGAACCTGAAAGAGTTCTTAATATACAAAGAAAGGATTCAGTAAGGAAAAATTACTAATACTGCTACAATCTTCAACAACATTTAATGTGTCTGAGAAACTCAGGGAAATTTTAACCCCTAAATTCAGAAATAATCTATAATATAGGAAGTCATAGTCTTCAAGCTTACTCAACTTCACAATTCTCATGCCCCAGCTTCTCCCTATGGTCTTGTGTTGAGGCAAACAGATCTTGGCAAACCCATTCTAAACTAGGGGTTACAGGACATGGAATCGACCTTGTCTTTTCTACTAATTAGGTATATGACTTTGGGGAAACATCACACAACATTTCTGTCCCCAAATCACTTATTGAAATGAGACCCTTGAGGAATATAACTGACAAAACTTGGTTATGCTGGAAATTCAAAACTACTGTGTGGTAAACTCTTTTCTAGGACCATGGGGGCTTATCAAATTGCTCCTACTTGATGGATCATACAAACTTTTTTATCTTCTACAGAAGACTTTTAGCAACACTAAACCAGTAACAGTTAACCTCTGCTGAGAAGCCATGGAAAATTCAAAAAAAGAACGAATCCTGAGAAAAACCTACAGTCAGCAGCTAGAAACTTCTTAAAAGTAGACATGGGGCTCTTAGAGATCAAAGGTCCTTAAATGTGATTTTGTCACACTGCCTTCCTTTAGAAAGAAACAAATTAAGCTGCAAATGGAAAAGACTTACCTACAGTCACACAGAAACTTATCCACAAGCATGCTCTGCTACTCTATAGAAGAGTCACAGAATGTAAAGGTAGATTCTGAATTCCCTGCACAGTCCTTACATGCATTTATCTTCACAATCCAGTCTAATACTGAAAAGCCACAGGAGCACATTTTTGAGATCAGTATTCCTGCTGGTACTCTGGTCTCAGTGAGGAAGAAAGACAGGAATCAGACCCAGAAAGGAGGTATACCTGTGCATAACGTAAAACTCTGTCTACAGCTGTCTCAAGTTTTGCTTTCTATAGGAGTTCAAATTCAGCTCATAATGCCCAACAACACAGAGGAAGTGATGCTCTGTTTGTTTGTTTAATAATGAGCATAATGCAAAGATGACTGCTTAGAATTACTAAAGCTGAACATTCATAACTCCCTTGGAGTTCTGCTCTTTGCTTACCTAATAGGCTTTTACACTCACATGGTTGATTCCCCCTAGGCACAAAAGGGAGAGGCAAGGAAAAGAGAGAAGGGGAGGGAGAGGGGAAGCTGTGAAAAAGTAGTAGAAAGGACTGGAAATTTCCTCTCTCTCATATTAAAGCCTTATCAAAATCCCGATTTAACCTCTTAAATGGCCTTGTAACATTTCTAAAACTCAGTTTCCTCAACTATAAAACAGAAATACTGGCAACCCCCCTCTAGCAGAATTTTATGAGAATTCCATCCATTTAGGCATAAGAAGTATTCAAAGCAGGGCCTGAGGCCTAGGTCAGTGGAAAAGCCCCTGCTTAGCATGCATAAACCTTTGGTTCAACATCATACACACACACTACACACACACTACACACACACACACACACACACACACACACACACACACGAGAGAGAGAGAGAGAGAGAGAGAGAGAGAGAGAGAGAGAGACAGAGAGAGAGAGAGAGAGACAGAGACACAGAGAGACACAGACAGAGACAGAGATAGAGAGACAAAGAGACAGAGAAAAAGAGAGAGACAGACACACAGACAGGGAGAGAGAAACAGACACAGAAGAGGAAGGGAGAGAGGAGGGAGGGGAGAAGTGGAGTGGAAGAAGGCAGAGAAACAGAGACCATAAAGCAATGTCAGTCTAGCATCTGGCCATTGTCCAATAAACAGCGACCAGCAGCTGTTTTCTACACTTGCATATATTGGTGCTGCATTGTAAATTAACACTGCCTTAGGAAGGACAATTTTGGTATAGGAATCTTAAGATCCTAAATGTGAACTGCATTTCTAGAAAATTTTTCCTGGTGAAAATAAACCAATGTGCAAAGAATACAGAGTTATACATAAGGAAATATAACAAAACACTAATAAATGCTGTATCTGATATGATGAGGAATGATAACTACAGGTGATTTCTGTAGTTCATACTTTTTGTGTTGTTTGGAGGGTTGAGAATGAGTACATGTTCCTTTTCTAATAACAGAAAGTAATAATAGATTTTTGTTAACAGGTTTAATTTGTCATTTTTTTTCCTCAAAGATCTATGTCCCAGAGATTTTCCTTTTAACCATTCACCATTCTAAGTTCAAACAACTGAACTTACTTCACTAAGCTGGCTCTTGGCAACTGCACCCGAATTCCTGTAACGATTCTAGTCACCCTTTATACTTTGTCCTCTTTTAAAAGGAGGGTGAGGACATGGAAAAATAAAAAGACACCAAGTTGAAAAATCACTACACAAAGCTACACGGAACAGACCCAAGCATCCCAGACAAATGGCAATGCAGATGAACACTCCATCACAAATAAGGACTCTCTCTCAGCATCCATCCTTTGCTTCCCCTCACCCAACCTCCTCTCTGGGTAAGTTAATATGCTAGTGTCAGCATTAACTCTCCTAGCTTTGGTCAGCTTGTGTCACAACCCTAGAATTATTTAAACATTGAGGATTTTGTATATATTATAGTTTGAAAAGAGAGACCAATGCATACACACAGCCCCATAAAAATTCTGCAGAGCGCCAGCTTCCCCGGCTCATTGTGTCCTTCAGACAGCAGTGACAAATGGAGCAGTCTGTGGAGAGCTCCTCCTGGTGACATGAGTTACCTTGCCAACGAGGGCTCATTACAAAACACGAACCATTGCCCTGGTCTGGAACAGAAGGCAATTTTCAATTCATTTATAGCTCATGCCACTCACTTGTTTCACCTCGGCTCTTAAGGGGATGGCTTTGCAAACATAAGGCCCCTTGGCCATCGAAATTAGTGACTTAAATATGAGCTTATAGCCAAAGCCTTTTAGGTATCTTGGCTCTGTTTGTTTGTAGTTAATTGAAACTAGAAATGGAACCTTTCTGACTTGAAATTTACATGCAGGTTCTGAAAATCATATTAACAGAGTCATATGCCAAACTCACATTGCAATTCACAAGGCATAGTTCTCCCTTATAGTCACCAGTTAGACATTTAGCAAGTAACAGAAGAATGCAGTTTAAATGGCGATACTGTCTCACATTTCAATCTGAAATCATGAGTCTGGCTATCAGTTCCTCTTCCTCTTTCAAATACTTTTGATCATTATCAAGTAGCAGGTGCATGATAAAAGATAGTGGCTCAAACTGCCTCTTCAGTAGGGGATAACAACTGACAAATGGATTAAATAGACGCAGGTTTGTAATTCTAACTTGAAGAATGTTTGTTGTCATAGTGAGATTGAGAAGTATGTCAATCTTTGTTGAGCCACCTTAGTATGTGCCGTATTTACTTACAGGCCTTGATGATTTCACCAACAATAATGTGAAAGGACTACATATAAAGAGAAAGATTAGAACCTCAGTAATCACCTTCCTTGCCTATGGGATTCCACACTAAATGTCAAGAGCCATTAAATCTCTAAGATTACATATAACTATGGTGATTCTATATTAATAAAGAACTGATAGCTCACATACAAGTCTCTTTTATTATATTTGAAAATGGGTTAAGTTTGGAAGTTTCAGTTGTCTATAAAAGAAATCACAAGCTAAATGGAAGGTCTTCAAACCCACAAATAGTCAATATATCATAAGTCAACAGACCCAAGCACTTGGACAGTTGAGGTAGACAAGTCATGACATATAAGTCAGCTGGGGGCCCCACTAATTTCTAGACCATCTGAGACATACCAAAATTAGGTTTGCAAGATATGGTCAGTTACCTTACACCTTTCAAGTGCTCATAACCAAGTGAAAGTACTATTTCCTGTTTTGCACACAGCCTACTTTTGTTGGAAAAGAATATTTTCTTTCTCATTATAGGATATTTTACACATAATCATTGAGCAATGGCTCTGATTCATTGTTAAATATGGAACTATGTCCAAAATCCTTCAGGAAAGTATCAAAACTTCTTCCCCCAAAGCACATCTATTTTAGAGGCATTGGCTCAAGATGTTGGGCAAAGTCTCTCTGAAATTCAGAAGTGTATCTGGGGACTTAATCCCTTCAGGCTAAGGCTTACTGCACATGTGAGTGGAGTCATAATTTTCAAATACACTAAACCCCATAAAGCATGAGCTCTCCTTTTTTTTTTTTAAACAAAAAACTCCAACCTCAATGTTAAGTCTTAAGTAGTTGCCACCAGACCCTAACTGGTCAAAGAATGATATCATTCTTTTACCTTTGTGTAAAAATCTGCCCTCTGCCCTTTCCAAAAAGCCTTTCTTGATTTTATCACAGTCTTTCCCTCTTTGTCATAGCCATTTACTGGTTTCCAGTTACAAGATTCACTGAAGGCTGTCATTTATTCTTTATGAGAATCCTCTTGATTTAATTATTTAATTATAGCAAAAATTTTGTTTGGCTCCAAAAGCCAATGAAAAGAATTTCTTACATAATAGTACAATCATTCTCAACTTTGACTCTGTGCATATGAGATACCTGTAGACATTATTTATAAAACATCACTTTCCTGAAATATACTGAGAGCTCCCAGATCACAGACATCTAGGGGGTAAGAACACAGACTCCACTATGAAAAGCTTTCTAACATATTATGATGTACAGTCAAGCTGGAATACAGCTCTTCAACCTAGCAGGTTCTTGAAGTAGGTAGATTCCTCTATCCACTGGCCTTTCTCTCTGATCCTCCCCATACAGCCACTCTTACATGTAAATCTTACACATAACAACTGTTCAGTCTCTGAGGTCATAAATGTCAAACTCCTCTTCTAACAGTAGCTTCCCCATGCTCTAGCTCCTCCACTCCCTTGCATTCCTCACCACCAGATCTTTGTTCTTTAAATATGAAGGCTCATTCATTCATTGTTTCAACAGTGACTTGCCCCAAACCCTGAACCTCATGGTTTTCTTGTTGGAGCATAGAAATAATAGCAAAGCATACTTCATTACTCCAGAAGTACAGAGTATCAAGGCAGAAACAGAAATGTAAACACAAAATCATCATACAGCATGAGAAGGGCCACATTTATAAAAGCCTTTTCTGTTCAATTGAACTCTTCCCTATTACTGTTCACACACTGTCATTTCATTCCATATCTGTTTAATGGTTTTTTCCTCCTTTCACTTGGAAATAAAATTCAAGAAAGTCTATTTTTTTCTTCCTTATCTCTCCCCAGTGTGGGAAATGGTGACTGACACAGCAGTACTCAATAAACTGTTGTTAAATGGATGAATATAATAGATAAGTGCTGGTAGAGATAGACAAGGAAGTACAAAAAACGGAAGAGAATCTATTTTAACTGAGGGATGTAGGACTGTGTGTGCGTGTGCGCGCGCGCATGCGTGTGTGTGTGTGTGTGTGTGTGTGTGTGTGTGTGTGTGTAAGATTGTGTGCATGTATCTGTGTGTATGTAGAATTGTGTGTGTATGTGTGTGCATGTGTGTATAGGATTGTGTGTGGGTGTACGTGTAGGGCTGTGTGTGTGCAGGATTTTGTGTGTGTGTACAGGATTGTGTGCATGTGTGTAGGATTGTGTTTGTGTGCAGGATTAGGTGTGTGTGTAGGATTGTGTGTGTGTGTAGGATTATGTGCGTGTGTGTGTATGTGTGTGTGTAGGATTGTGTGTGTGTAGGATTGTGTGTGTGCGTGTGTGTAGGATTGTGTGTGTAGGATTGTGTGTGTGCATGTGTGTGTGTGTAAGATTGTGTGTGTATGTGTGTAGGATTGTGTGTGTGTGTAGGATTGTGTGTGTGTAGGATTGTATGCTTGTGTGTGCATGAGTGTGTGTAGGATTGTGTATGTGTTTGTGTACAAATGAGAAAACAAGTGGCGTGGGGGGAGAGTGAAAGAGATAATGAATAGAATATTTTCTCTTTCTCTTGGACACTGTGGTTAAATTATTTTCCTTGGATCCTTGGACTGGACTAAATATCCTCTCTGGGTTCCCTTAGCACCATTAGTATATCTCTAATCTTCACAAAAGATATTTTAAATATTTATTGATACATGAAAACCTATCTGATATCTACAAGAGTAAGGACGGTAGTCCTCCTTTATCTATTGTTTTGATTTCAATGTCTCAGTCAATCATTGTCAAGAGTGGTCTAAAAACATTAGAAGGAAAATTCCAGAAACAAACACTTCATAACTTTTAAATTGTGCATCATTCTAAAGAGCATGATAATATTTTGTGCTTTCACATTCCATTCCATCCTTCCGAGAACACTAATCACCCCTTTGTTTGGTGTGTGCATACCACACAAGCTAGCCACCCATTAGTCACTTGAAACCACCGTGGTTATCAGAATGGTTGCACATTATCACAGTGTTTGTGTTCAAGTAGCTCTTATTTTACTTAATAATAGCCCCAAAGCACAGGAGTAGTGATGGTAACAATCTCGCTATGCCAATGAGAAACTATAAGGAACTTTCCTTTAAAAGAGACCACATTTGCACACGTTTTAATATTCAGTTGTGATTTTGTTTTTCTATTATTAGTAATCTCTTACTATGTCTAAGTATAAATTAAGCTTTAATCACAGATGCCCTTGTATAGGAAAGGCACAATCTATATACAGAGAGTTCAGCACTACTCGTCATGTCAGACTCCTATTAGGGGTCTTAAAATGCATTCCTTGCTGATAAGGGGGACTGTTGTACAGCATTTTACCTCTTATAAAATGCTCAGCATAACAGTGGTTAAAAAAAAATAATGCTCATCAAATGTTTGCTCCTTGCAAATAATGAGTAGATGATTATTTTAAAACAGTGACAGTCTAGTTTAGGAAAGTTTAATTTTAAACCATTACCAGCCCCAGATACTGCCATGTTATATGACCCTGTACAAGCAAATTAACCTCTCAGTGTATCAATTTCTACACTCCTCCCAGAGATTATATAAGAGATAATATGTGCTCATGTAATATATGCACAATGTCTGGATTACCCTCAGGCCTATGATAGGATTTAAGGGCATTGTATCTTCCATATTAGAAGGCATTTACATTAGTGGGAAGGAAGCATTCTGGGATAGATTTTAATTGGAGGGGGGACAGAGGACATGGTATCACTTGGGAGCTCACTGAGGTACCTCTGAGACTAGCAGAGGACCTGAGATATCAATAGGTATGGAGCTAAACTAATTTTCGTACAACATTTTCTTCCTCCTGAGCAGAGACACTGAGGGTTGGAAACAGGCAGTACATATAATGTCTGTCAAAAGGGAAAAAGTAAAACAAGAAAGAAAGAAAAATAGCCTAGGGTTAGCACTGACCTTGAACCAGGCCATCTGATTGTGGGCAAAAGAAATCAGAAGAAAGTATTTCATTAAGAACCTGACATATCAAGTGCAGTATTAATGGGCTGCTTCTAAAGAGAAAATGTCAAAGTGAATGCCCTCTCTTCCTGGTGGGCTTGAAGTGGACAAATTGTAGTGCATTCTGATAAGGAGCTGAGCGAGGCACATCATATCAACTGCTTGAGAATCCAAAGTGACAAATCGTACCAAGCAACATGGAGGCATGCATGGCATTTGTTTCTGCAAACTAAGCAAAGTGCCTGCAGGGACAACACTGAGTCAACTTCTAAGTGGTTTGCTTCACCACAGTCATTCCCTAGGCTTGTCTACTTTTTTGAAAGAGAAGAGGCATAAGTGTTATCACAGCTGCTGCAAGGTAGAAGGACTGAGCTATAGAAATGATACCTTGTAAA
This sequence comes from Peromyscus melanophrys, assembly GCA_902168415.1. NCBI lineage: Eukaryota > Metazoa > Chordata > Mammalia > Rodentia > Cricetidae > Peromyscus > Peromyscus melanophrys. The sequence continues at coordinate 64,691 of CABHPR010119808.1, forward strand.
GTCCCTGGAAGTTAAAATGCTAATGGCAGGAATTGGCTATGGTAAGAAAAGGAAGGTAGAACTGCGAAACTAAAGGCAAATGCCAGGTCACAACACTGAGGAGTGAAGGAAGAAGGATCTGAATAAAGAGCCAAAATAGACCATGCTCCTGTTCAAAGCAGTAACCAGGACATTCTAACCATGCCATATAAAGTACCAACATAGGTTAAACGAATGTAGGAATGTGTAGCTAGAGTTTTCCTGCCTGGCCCACAGTCAGGACAAATCTCTTTCACCTGCCAGTCCCACAGCCACTCAGACCCAACCAAGTAAACACAGAGACTTATATTGCTTACAAACTGTATGGCCGTGGCAGGCTTCTTGCTAACTGTTCTTATATCTTAAATTAATCCATTTCTATAATTCTGTTCCTTGCCACGTGTCTTGTGGCTTACCGGCATCTTCACATGCTGTTTGTCATGGTGGCGGCTGGCAGTGTCTCCGGCTCAGCCTTCCACTTTCCAGAATTCTCTCCTCCTTGTCCTGTCTATACTTCTTCCTGCCTGACCACTGGCCAATCAGTGTTTTATTCATTGACCAATAAGCAACATGTTTGACATACAGACCATCCCACAGCAGGAATGCCATGCCTAGAAATTGCAATTTAAAAAGAAGTGCTTTTATGATCTTTAAAATGTCCTTAGAGTTATTATCTGATTATTTCCAAGTCCAAAATGTTACAATTCAAAGTGGAATGGTAATTCTCAAAGTCCAACATACTTCTTTCATGCCTCCAACGTGAACATTAATGTGGTGTTCAATAAATAGATTGTCCTGTTAACATGAATATTGGGTATCAACTTTTTTCCTATAATTATTTCCTTCTTATATGCTTTGTTACTGTTTAGTCCTTCGGGAGTATTTGGGGATAAGACATTTCTAAAGACAATTACAGGTGTTTAGAGATATCCAACTTATAAAGACATCAAATAAGACATAGGAGAACTAACTCCAGAGAAAAGAAAGACAAGCCCTAACATTCTCACAAAATATACTTAAAGAGATGTGGCAATCAATGGCTAGAAAAGACAGGGAGAAAGAAAGGAGATGGAGACAGAAACAAAGATGAGAAAACACATGAAGGTGATTTTTGGATAATCTTAGATTCTACTTTGTACTCCAAGGCTTCTGCCACGATTAACAACTACATATTGAACATGTTTTATAATGTTTATATCCATTTCATCATCAAGGAAGATACTATTATATCCACTGAACAAACTCAGAGACTACAAATAGCCTAGATACCTATATCTGATTATTTGACATGTGCACTGCCTTAAGAGATATGTAGCAATGAGAAAAATGAGCTCGCCTGAATATCAGACATTACCTACCTCCGAATCCAAGATATAGAAGAAAATGTTGCTTCCTTCTCTCTTCATTTTAAATATATCTCTTGAAAGATAAAAACACTCAATAAATTTTGAACTACCTCATTATAATATAACTAACTCCTGCACAAATACAGTGTTGTGACTGAAGATGCATCCTTTGAAATACAATCAATGGAAGATTATGCAGTAAACTTATCCCAGAAAGTTCACATGTACCTTGCTACCCAATTTCAGCACGAAATTCCATGGTAAATAAAATCTCCCTTCCAGTGACTAAAATATGGATTATAGAAACAAGATTCCAAGAAATTATTGGCATTGGGAGAAGGGACTAGTCAGTAAATGAGCAGGGTAAGAACTCGGGTCTATTGCAATACTGATGTATCAGCTACAATCTGGGTTTTTATGGCATCTTTTCAAAATAAGCTCGATCTGGCTGGAGCATTTCTAATACAATTGTCCATCCTTTCTACGAAAGATACCCATTAAATGCAAGGGGATAAAATTTGCTGGTTGTAGCATGTTTTCTTCTGAGCAGATTAAGAGCTGTTCAATAGAAGTATAATAGAATGTGTAAATCTTGTATGACTTGGGAGCAGTGTATCTGACATTGAAGATACAAAGCTGTCATCGTGGAGATAACCTGTATATTGAGCACTAGACATTCTGGTAGAGGTAATGCATCTTCGGACAATATTTGAGCAATAAAAACAGATTCAAACCAAAATAAAACACCAAACACCTCATAAAAACAGCCACCAGCAGCCACCTTTTCGGCATAAAAATTCAACAGGGATTGTTGGCAATTAAAAAGGCAGTCTTGACAGTTAAGCTGAATTGTAATAAATCAAAATGAATTCTGAAGTTGGTCTTGTAATGATGAAGCATATAAGATGTTCTTGTACTATTGGGCTAAGGAACAAGTTAGGTTTTTCTTTTCCAATAAATAAACCTAAAGCAACTAACTAAGTTGGCTGCTTTATCTAAAGAACAGTCCCATTCATCAATCTGTTTCCAAAGCAAACACTTCTCTGGAACTTTTAGGATGACTAACACTTCCTGCCATAGTTCTGGGGAATAATGAGAGTAATGCTTGCTAAGTTTACCACCTCCACAGTTCTCATATCTGATTAAATATCGCATCTACCTGTCCACCCTCTCACATCTACCTTCAAGTGAGAACTCACACAGAGGAACATTTTTCAGTGTTCTTATGTTAATTGCCACTGTTCTCCTGCAAGATCCAGTTCTTTTGATACCTTCAAAATGTTTTCTTGAAGGAGTATTAGCACATGAACCAAACTGTGGATGAACTTGTCTTTTTCTTTGTGTGTTCATTTTTATTTTATGTATATGAATGTTAGCCTGCATGTGTATATATGCACTAGGTGCACACCTTCTTCCAGAAGACAAACCAAAAGAGTGTATCAGATTTCCTGAAATTAAAGTTACATATGGTTGGAAGCTTGCATGTGTGTGTGTTGGGAACTGAACCCAGATCCTTTGCAAAAGCAACAATTGCTCTTACCACTGAGCTGTATCTCCAGTTGAATGGAAGACCTTTTCATTCACGAGTCAAGAAATTAGAAGGAAATCGTAAGTGATACTACTACACATAGAAATTTGTTTACTGTATATTTTCTTGTAAGGTGAATAACTCCTTCTCATTAATTTACAGTAATAATAGCCACTACACAAAAGTACCCACAAACTATTAATATGTGACATTCATGTAAGGTTACTGTAAACAATGGGCAAGTTTTGCCTCTTTATCTCAGCAATATCTAACCTGTACACTTACACGCATTGAGGCAAAGAAATGAGGAAGTCTGAGAATGATCCTACCTAAAACACTGCCAATGCTCCAAGGACCAAAACTAAGATGTTCATCAAAGGAAATGTTTCATTAATGCATGCATATAAGAATACAAGTCTAGAGAAAGTTAACTCAGTGGCTCAGGATGTCAACATTATAAGAAAAGAATAACTAAAAAATAACTAGATACAAACGAAATTTCTACCAAGACAGAAATACTAAATTAATGTCCTTTAAACCTAATATCTAAAGAAGAGCTACAAAATTATAGAGCACTAACTAATTCTAGATTTATCCTTGACTTTATATATTGTATATACTTATTGGATATAGTTTTTATTGTATTAGCTATAACTTTTTATTTTAGACAAAAAGGGGAAATGTGATATTGTGTCCCCCAATATATTGTGCACCCTAATAAACTTATCTGGGGTCAGAGAACAGAACAGCCACTAGATAGATATAGAGGCCAGAAAATGGTGGCACTCACACCTTTAATCCTATCACTTGGGAGTCAGAGATCCATATGGATCTCTGTGAGTTCAAGGCCACAATGGAAACAGCCAGGCATGGTGACACACAATTTTAATCCCAGGAAGTGATGGCAGGAAGCAGAAAGGTATATAAAGCATGAGGACCAGGAACTAGAGGCTTTTAAGCTTTTAGGCTTTTAGTAGCAGTTCAGCTGAGATCCATTCAGATGAGGACTCAGGGGCTTCCAGTTTGAAGAAACAGGATCGGCTGAGAAGCTGGCAAGATGAGGTTAGCTGTGGCTTGTTCTGCTTCTCTGATCTTTCAGAATTCACCCAAATACCTAGCTCCTAGGGTTTTTTTTATTAATAAGACATTTTAAAATTCCTGTTACACAAAACTATCTAAACATTAGCATAAATATGTAAGTCAATAGTTACTATACAAAGCTCATTATTCCTAAACCCCATACCTACAATAACCAAAATATCTGAGTAGAGGCTATTCTTACTTCTCCAGTAGATTATCATTTATTGATACCCTCTGCTTGGGTTTGTATATTCTGTAAGTAGATGGTGATATGAAGGAATGCTGCTTGTCCTTTGAGATCTTTTCTCCCCAGCTTCCATTCAGTAATATAATAGTGTCTCTCTAAAGGTCTCTATCTCTGTGCATTTTATTGCCTACAACAAAGTGCCACAGACTGTGTAATTTGTACAGAATGGAAATGTAATGCCTATAAGAGCTAAATTTGAGAAAGCCCAAAACTGAGATGCCAGCTGATCTGATATCCAGTAAATACTTATGAGCTGCCTCAAAAATACTTTCTCTCATCATTTCCACATGGCAGAGGGACAGAGTGGTCCTTCAAACTTCTGTTGTAAAGTGACTAATTGCATTTGTGAGGGTGGGCCTTCATGTCAACATCCTCATCTATTAACATTGTCACATTGGATATTATGCTCCAACTTATGAAACTTGGGACATGGGAGCCAGAAATTAAGCCTGTAGTACTCTAGAGTCATCAAGACCTAAAAATTACAACAAAAGTTGACATACCAATGTGGATAAGGGGATTCTCTTAGGACTTCATCCCTCAAATAAGAACTATAGGCAATTGATGGTTGCTGAGAGAGGGAAATTCAGTCTTCTCCAGTGAGTACAGGTTAGCCAATCCAAAGAGGTCAGCTTTAAACAGATATGAGCAACATTAAATGATCTCAGCATATTATAATTATAAACACGTGTGTGTGTGTGTGTGTGTGTGTGTGTGTGTGTGTGTGTGTGTGTGTAACAATTATAGTTAAATAATAAGCCATGAATTTAAGAAGGAGTGGAAGGGACAGGGGAAGAGTTGGGAGACAAGGGAAGGGAGACTGATGTACATATAGTACTCATATATGAAATTCTCAAAAAATAAATTAATTAAATAAAACTATATTTATTAATATCTCTTTAAGCTATGTGTGACAGTGAGACTAATCAAAAGTATATAAAAGAAGTAAAGTATATGAATCTCCTGTTTCACATCATTATAAATATACATAACCTCCAGACTTCATTTTCTGACTGTTCTCTTTCTCATAGGCTAGAATAGAGAGGCAACTGTAACCTGTCTTAAATGTATATATGAGAGATATTCTTAGGTCATGGTGGAATTGAGTTTCTAAGTGATCTCAATGAACAGAGGTACCAACTTAAGACCATGAAATTCAAAGAAAGTTAGTTATATATTATATAAACCACCGTATTTGGGAATCTCTATGCTATCATACCTTAGCCTACACACCTTTATCAGTGAGCAATGTAAAAACTTATGCTTCTAGGGGAGCGGGAGATCCCAGCTGGATCAAGAACAGAGAGGGAGAACAAGGAATAAGAGACCATGATAAATGAAGACCCCATGGGAATAGGAAGAAGCAAAGTGCTAGAGAGGTCCCCAGAAATCCACAAAGATACCTCCACAATAGACTGCTGGCAATGGTGGAGAGAAAGCCCGAACTGACCTACTCTGGTGATAGGATGGCAAACATCCTAACTGTAGTGCTAGAAATCTCATCCAATGACTGATGGAAGCAGATGCAGAGATCCATGGCCAGGCCCCAGGTGGAGCTCCAGGAATGCAATTGGCGAGAAAGAGGAGGGATTGTATGAGCAAGAATTGTTGAGACCAAGATTGGAAAAAGCACAGGGACAAATAGCCAAACTAGTGGAAACACATGAGTTATGAACCAATAGCTGAGGAGCCCCCAACTGGATCAGACCCTCTGGATAAATGAAACAGTTGGTTAGCTTGAACTGTTTGGGAGGCACCCAGGCAGTGGGACCGGGACCTGTCCTTAGTGCAGGAGCTGGCTGTTTGGAACCTGGGGCCTATGCAGGGACACTTTGCTCAGCCTGAGAGGAGGGGACTGGACCTGCCTGGACTGAATCTACCAGGTTGAGCTGAATTCCCAGGGGAGTCCTTGCCCTGGAGGAGATGGGAATGGGAGGTGGGCTGGGGGAGGGCAGGGGGGGGCAGGAGGAGGGAGGACAGGGGAATCCATGGCTGATATGTAAAATTAAATCAAATTATAAAATTTAAAAATGAAAACATCAGTAACAAAGGAAAAAAACAAAAAAAAACTTATACTTCAGTCACACAGACTAGTTTTGACTCTCACCTTGTATTTCTCTAGCTTAAGAGGGTCTCTTAAGCAGTCCAAGCATGAATATCCTCATCTGTAAAGCGTAATTCGTAATATACTAGGAGTATTGTGAAGATTGTATATGGAAAACACTTACTACAATGTTTGTCTAACAGTATGTGCTAATAATTATCAGCTACAATTATATGAAGAGTGGTTCAATGTGATAGAAAAATAAAAAAATTAAATTAATAAACTAGAACTTCTCTGGCCGAAATAAAATTCTACTATGCTATTATTAAGAATCTTCTCTCAAATGGTTCTCTTCATTTCGACAGATTGCAAATGATATGGATATCCTATAGGCACCTACTAGGAAAAGAATTTTCTACAACAAGTCTGATTCTGTCCATACCAAATAGACTTCTGTAGCATATGCAGACGAGAATGGCACTGAAAGACTGAGCTGTTTAGATGGCAAGTCATTAGCACAGGTAAATAGCTTCCAAAATACCTGGAGGATAAAAATGTTCCACACTAGCAATCAAAGAGACATCGGCTTCTCCAATGGACAAATCCATATTAGAATGCAAAATTTGTGACTCAGGGACAATATAAGCATATTGCTCAACTAGGACTGGTATGGTAGGATTATTCGATTTTCAATTTCCTATGCCAAAGAGTATTTCATATAAAGAGAGTAAAGGGAATACTCCTGAGCTCAAGAAATGAAATAATATTAATGGAAATCTTAAAATTAATACATAACACCCTTGCCCAGTGAGACTTGTGGAACATGGAAGCACAAAATCTGAAACAATACTAGAAGAACAACATACCTGAAACAGTTCTTCATCATTCTTCCAAGTGGCTTACTGTAGATCTGCATATATGGCAGGTTCTAGTGATGGGAGCACATCAGAGTGAAAAAATACCTTAACCTCTGCCTTGTGACCATGTACAGACCTGTGGGTTTCTCAGAGTTTCAATGACTTGTCAGAATCAGAGCCTGTCACTGCAAATTTTCAAATGACTGGATAAATATATGTTTCATGGTTTATTTTTATTTATTTTATTTTTAATTATTTATTATTATTTTTAATTTTTACCTCCTGACTGCAGTTTCCCCTCCCTACACTCCTCCCATTCCCTCTCCTCACATCCTCCCCATCACCTCCCTGCATTCACTTCTCCTCAACTTCTATTCATATAAAGGTCAGGCTTCCCAAAGATATCAACCAAACATGGCTTATAAAGGTGCAGTAAAACTAGGCACCTCCCCTCGAATTAAGGTTGTCAAGGCAACCCAGTATGAGGAACAGGGTCCCAAAAGCTGGCAAAAGAGGTAGAGACAGCCCCTGTTCTCACTGTTAGGAGTTCCACAAGAAGACCAAGAATTTACCACATACTCGGTCACAAAAACAAGTCTCAACAGATTAAAAAAAAATAAAATAACCCCCTGCATCTTATCAGATCACAATGGATTAAGGCTTGGTTCCACAACAGAAACAGAAAGCATACTGAACAAATTTATACTTAATGACTACTGGGTCAAGGCAGAAGAAATAAAGAAGGAAATTAAAGACTACCTAGAATTCAATGAAAACGAATGCACAACATACCCAAACTTATGGGACACAATGAAAGCAGTGCTAAGAGGAAAATTCATAGCACTAAGTGCCCACATAAAGAAATTGGAGAGATCTCACACTAGTCACTTAACAGCACACCTGAAAGCTCTAGAACAAAAAGAAGCAAATGGACCCAAGAGGAGTATATGGCAGAAAATAAATTGATGGCTAAAATCAATAAAATAGAAACAATGAGAACAATATTAAGAATAAATGAAACAAAAAGTTGGTTCTTTGAGAAAATCAACAAGATATATAAACTCCTATCCAAACTAACTAAAAGGTAGAGAGAGAATATCAAAATTAATAAATACATATTTTAAGTATCACCATAAATAACATAATGCAAGAGATCTTGTGAAGTGTAAATATTATAACTTTCTTAGGATGTTTTTGATGTTCAGATTTTTTGTTTGGTTTTTATATACATTTTAATTGAAAATATTTTCATACAACATATTCTGATTATTATTTCCCCTCCCCTGACTCTTCTGAGATTCATCTCACCTCCTTATCCACTCAACTCCATGCCCTTTCTTTCCCTATTTAGAAAGCAATCAGGAAAAAATTACAAAACAAAAATTTTAAAAAGACCAGAAAAAAACATAAATACACACACACAAAAATCATTAAAACACAAAACAAGAAAGCATATATACAAGCAAAAGATCAGTAAGACAAAAAAATGATGAAACAAAGCAATATGAGACAAACAGTCTACAAAAATACCATTGAGTACATTTTGTGTTGCCCATCTACTGCTGGGCATGTGCACTGTACTTAAGTATGGTTAATACACAGTGAGACTATTAGAGAAAACAAATTTTGACTTTGCAGATGTCAATCTCAGATAGTATCTTGGTTAGGGGGGTGGGAGCCTGTGTTTTGGTATTTTTTAATCTACCTATCTACCCCTATCTGACTGTGTTCTGGTACATGAGCTGCATTTTACAACTACTTAATCTGTGTTCATTATATGGAGCTTACCTGCTCCATTTAATTCTCTTCATTGTCTTCTTGTTCTATCCAAATGTCCATTTCTATTTATTGTAACCTTCCAATAACAAGTTATAAGCTAGAGGTCTAAGCTCAGTTCTGACACCACTATTTAAAAAAATAATTTTGGCAAGATTCCTTCTTGAAAGATAGGAAGAGGATAAATCAATGAAAACTGAAAATGAGTTTGAGAGAAGACATAGAGGAAGGAAAGAAAGTCTGTGAAATGTTCTAATAATCAACTCTGGGGACACTCAGTAGCTTCCTTCCATCTCTCTCTTGATCTCCCTGACTATTCACCAAAACAAATTCTTTTGTTCTGAAAAGATGCTTGAATAATTTGAAACTTGATCTAAAGACATCTGGTTTCTTTAGTGCATGAAGAGATAAACGAGTTTTAGGAAACATAACAACAGATTATATGCCCAGTATAAAGGAAAATTCATTTTAATTAGCTAGTAAATATGTTGTATTCTACAAAGAAAAACACTTAACAATTCTGAAACATTTTGGAGACCTATGGATCAGAGATCTTCTGACTGAAAGCCAATATTATCCCATGTATTCACTTACTCTTCATTCCTTGCTTCGTTCATACTGCAGAAAGCCTTTTTCTGAATCAAAGATCTTCTGAGTTATTTTCAGTTGAATGTGGTGCTGAGTAGGAAGTACTAACAATAGGTAATGAAGTGTAAAATATGCTTTAAAATTGAAAATGTCTGATTAGCTGGATAATTCTGTCAACAGGTTTTGCAAGACTTTGAAGTTAGCATTCTTGGCAACCAATGGAATGGAAAGGCTAATTGTAAATCATATATCTGATAAGAAGTTAATGGTCAAACTATGAAACAAAGAACAGGCAACTTGATTATGAGATGAGTAAGGAATTTTGGAAACATAGCTGAAGTAAGGGGGTTGCTTGAGCACATTATGCCATTGGCTACTACATTACCAGGACTTTCTTCTAGGGCCTTCAAAATGCAAGCACTTCCTTAAATATAGATGCTTCACTAATCATAAACTAAATCAGTCCCCCCCATTAGCACATTATAATTGCAGTGATGGTTCATCTTCATTTTCTAAGTGACATTAGATTTAATACTTGACCTTTGGTTCACTGCTGTCCACGTCATTAGAGAGTTCTTAATCTACTAAGTTCAATACTTAAAATTGACAGATGTCCTACACATTCTAAAAAATCTTCCTCAAACCACTAAAAAATGTAACCAATCACTCTACTTGTTTTATTAAATTTGGATTAGGTACATAGGAAAATTTTCAAAATGTAAACATACATGTATTCCATGAACCTTAACAGGCTATATTTCTCTATGATTACTTTATGTGCATTTGACTTTAATATTTTAACATTTTAATATGAATTCTTCCTCAGTTTTAATGGCCATTGCTAAATTTATGATCTATACTGATAAGATACATTTCTAATTTTTAAAAATTGACCTTGATTGTAGATAGCTGATACTAAAGTAAATGAGGGTCTGAGTAGTGTTAACACTTAGATTTTGGAAAGTAGCTTTAAGGTGGTAAGGTATTTTGAAAACATAATTTGCAAATTTTTGCAATTGAGCATTAACATGTATGCTTAATTTAGAGTGAATGCCCAGGCAGAGCGCTCCTTCCTTTAGGGCACTTACAAGTCTGCTGACACTCTCTGCACATTAAAAGACATTTAAACAGCAAAGCAGGAACAAATGGGAAGATTGGCAGTTAGGTGGTGAGGGTATGTGATTTCAAGGATGGCGAGCAAATGAACACAAGAAAATATACTACAGGAGATAGTGAAAATATCAGGTTTTACTAGCTGAGAAAGTTAGTGACTATAAAACCTCCAAATCATATTTTATTTGCTATTGATTACTCATAATACCCTACATGCAAATGATGCAAACATCTGTTCACATGATAACAAATACGTCAGTTTTGCTGCTCCAATTTCATTTCCTTGCCTCATATCAAAATGGTTCCTTTCATATTTTATCTTCCTTGAGGACAGAAAATACATCTAGGAATACATCTAGGGCATATTTTTGTGCTGCACTGACACCCCACAGGAGGTATAAACACATATTATAATAACATAGTTTCTAAATAGTAAAACCATTTATTGTTCTATTTCTGTGATGAAAACAGTACTATTTAGTTGTGTGAAATCATTCTTCTATCATATATTTATAACACCCATGTCAGGCTTCAGATAAGGAACTCATAACACAGAAGCTCCTAAAGAGTTGTCTTGTGTTATTCCTTTACATGTAATAGCCTTCTCTACCTGACAACCTAATATTCACATTAGAATTCAAGTTTCTCTGTTATGATATCTCCAAGATATCTTTGATAAACATCTTTGGACTTGTTTTTCTGTTGAATTATCTTTCAACTCTAAGTATTCAGTATCCAGAACAATGCATCCCTATTAAATGGGAAATAAACTACTATTCAAGGAAAAGTATACCTCATTTCAACATAGTCTGTGATTCCAGGTCCGGAATCCTAACAATATTCTTTTATTCTCCCCATCATTTCCTTTCTTCCCTTTCTGTCCACTGTTAATGTTAGGTCACCTACCATCTTCCTTGTATGTTCAATGATTTGGCATTCTAAGTTATGTATAAAGCCTGGGACTTGGAAAGGGTGGTCAAATGGATCTTTTTAAGTCACAGTGGCAGAAAATGCAAACCTGAGTCCCTTAAACAAAAGGTAATTTATTATACCACATAATTCCAGGTAAATATATCTATACTGATGACTTAAGCAATGTATCCAAAATCTCATTCTTCATTCTTTGACCTTAGCCTTTGTTCTCATGCATTTTACATTATACAACTCTAAAGTTACAATTTACATTTAGATAACTCCAAGTCCATTGACAGGAGTACAAGTCTCTTTACCAGAAGTGGTCACTTACGTTTCACTCTATCTCTTTTGTTCTTTTTGGGTCATATGCCCTGAACTTGAATTAATCATTGAAGCCTAGTAGAATGCAAAGCTCTAATTGGCTTGATCCGGAGCCTATAACAAACACATACACTGAGAGCTAAAATGTATAATCTAGCAAGAAAAAGTATGAAGGGTATATTTCAAAAGAAAGGTAAGTGAGTTCTGGGTGGCAAAATAATTAACCCCAATTAATATACACAAAGGAAAACCACCTAAGAATTCACTATGGAAACATTACAAAATATATTCATGGAATTGAACTATAGCATTGTTACATGAATTAAGAAGGAAACAGGAACACACTAAGTTGTTTTCTTGATTTCATAAACCCAAATATTTTCACTCATCAAAAGCTAGAAAATCCTACTTCCAATGGTACTTTGGGATGCTTTTATAATGTCTTCATAATGGACATAAACCAATTCAAATTATTAGTGAGAAGTAACTTTTAGAGGATACTTTCTTCATGCTATTTTAGGAAATGAAATATAATATTTATACTGATTTCCTATTTCAAGTCACATTAACAATTACATATTTTTGTGCTTTAAAAGTGGAAACTACAGCACAGATGGATCTTACAAACAGATCTGCCAATACCCAGATTATTTTTCAAAAGCAGTTCCCACCATTATCCACTAACTACTTAATCAAATAACTAATAGCTTTATTTCTTGACTTCAGTATTACCTTTTTTGTAAGAGATTTATAATTAAAGAAAACAAATTTTCATGGTTAAAGCTACCATGTAACACGAATTGCTAAATGGTCTTATTAATAAAAACAAACAAACAAACAAACAAACAAACAAACCCAAAGCCAGATATTGGAGTGAAAGCTGAAAGATCAGAGAACTAGAACAAGCAAGCAGCCATGTTCTTACATCTACGAAATCCTCAGTCCCAAGAGAGAGAGACTTCCTGTTTACTCATGCCTTATATCCCTTTCTGTGCCCTGCCATTTTACTTCCGTCCTAGTGCTGGGATTAAAGGCATGAGCCACCACTGCCCTGCTCTATTCCCAGTGTGGCCTTGAACTCACAGAGATCTGGATGGATCTCTGCCTCCCGAACGCTAGGATGAAAGGTGTGTGCCACCACTGCCTGACCTCTATGTCTAATTTAGTGGCTGGCTTTGTCCTCTAGTCCCCAAGCAAGCTTTATTGGGGTACACAATATCACTATTTCAGGGAGGGGAAAAAAGCCAACATGTCAATGAGTGTCACTAAGTGGTTTAGCAATGAAAACAGGAGAAAGTTTGGATAGAAATAGTATGCCCATATTTTGTGTTTTGTTATGCTCCTAATATGTATAAAGAAGGATGTGTGCCCATTTATTGTCTATGATGATTATGTCAAATCAAAATTCATTGTCTTAAACATCAAAATTCAGCTGTGGATCAGAATTTCCCTCATCAACCCTTTGGTCCTTACCCCAATTCAGTAATTTATGCTATCAAGCACACGCAGCCATGCCAATCAGATGAATGTATCCTCTTTCTGTTGGTGACAGGAAATCACAATTATTTTGCCCAAGATTTTAAAATTATTTCCTTATCTTCCTGCTTTAAAATATCACTATTCTTTCTTAAAACACATGGATTTAAAAAGAAGAAAGAACCACAGATATTAAGGTAACACTACTTTTTCTTTTGAGACCAGTCAAAAGAAATAAGAACATTTAATAAAATATAAGGAACAACAAAAATTTCTTTCACACCTTATTAATACAAAATACAAATCACCTTTGAGGGTTTTTTGAAAGACATATATAGTCAGTATTTGACATGCTAATTGAGTTATCAGCCTCAAAGGCAGATGAAGAGGAAATCAATTATCACATGGACTTTATTCTGCAGTCTGTAAACTGATAAATAACACTGGAGCCACCCCTTACTGGGCTTCTGCCCAACATTTCTGCTGCTGGCATCCTTCTGCAGTGGAAATATGGCTGGTAAAATAGAAGGTGTGTGGGAGTAAAGCTACACTGATTACCCCTTGAGTTTAAAAGTTAAATTTAGGAGATCCTACAGCACAGAGTTCCTTAATAATGCAGCATTTTTTTATAAAGAAAAACCTGAAAACAATGTAGAAAGAAGGTGCAATCACAGGAATACTTTGCTTTCTCCAAGGACTTTTTTTTTTTCACTATTCACATTGCGTGGAGTTAGTGTGTATATATACATGGCATGAATGTGTATGGGTACATGTGCCAGACACACATGTGGAGGTCAAAAAAGAATTTTGAAGAGTCAGTTCTCTGCACCTTTATGTAGATTTCAGGGGTTGAACTTGGGCTGCCGTGCATGTAAATTATGTCACCACATTTGCACAGCAAGGACCTTTACACACTAAGCCACCTCACTGGCCCATTTTTAAAATTTTATTAGCATTTTGTATGTATATATGTTTATATGCACATGCCACCCATATGTGTGTAGGTCAGAGGACAATTCTGTGGAGTCAGTTCTCTCCCTCCAGTTTTACATGTGTCCCAGGGATCCAATTCAAATTTTTCAATTTGCCCAGCAGGCACTTTTGCACACTGAACCACCTCAACAGCCCTTCCCAAGGTTTTAAGAAGAACCTTAAAATGTATATGCCCCTTTATAGAATATCTTCCTTAGACTTTATATTGAAGGAGTTATGTGGGCATGTCACAAGTCTAATATCACTTTGATAATGATAAAGATGTATGAACCTTTTCAATGAATTCCTCTCTATAAAATAATTTATCCAAGACTAATAGTTAAGGTTCTAGAATCAGAGACACTGATTTTGATTCATGGTTCTGACCACTTAGTAGCTGGATGACCCAAGGGAAGTTATTTAGTTTTTTAAACTTCAATTTCCCCAGCCATAGAATAGAGATCTTAAGAGAAATTAGCTAATTATGGTTCCTATGATAATTAAATGATAGAAATAGTACCTGACAAAGATGAAATAATAAATAATAAACTATACTTGCTATGATGATAGTTATGGTGCTGATAGTAGTGGCAATGGTAAATATTGTGTCAAGTACTGTGGAATTTATGTTGCTACCTAAAACAGAGAGACTGAAGTCTATCTTTTTTTAAATTATTCTCACCTAGCATTTTTTTATTTTTCACAAAATATAACACATGGAGAGCTGGATATAGAATTATACCAAACTAGGGTCCTACCTTCAAATCAATGATTTATTTTAAGGTGCTTTATCATATACCTGGAATTGTAAAATTTGGTACTTTTAATTCATATCTTCCACAACATTGGCTAAGCTTCAAAGAGCTGATGATATACGACATACTTTACCCTTCAAAACAAAAAAAAATGCAAGACAACCTTGATGACTCCTGTTTCACACAAGGAAAATGATGAAACACAACACATCAAAGAAAATACCAGGTCCACTGGCTCTTATAAATAAAATGAAGGTCTGAACTCAGAGATAAAATATGATCATCCTGTTAAGTCCAAGGACCAGAATTATCATGATAATCATATGGTTTAGAACAAGATTCCAGTTGCAATAGAGTTCCCTAAGACTTTTAGGTCTGCTGAAAGTTTCCATTACTTCTTGGCCTTGACAGTAAAGTCAATATTTTGAATTTCAAGTGACTTCTCATCATATAGCTTCTCAGTTTTTACATATGCCATTTTGTAATGGGATGGTGGGAACATTAAAAGAGTCCCAATCCTTACAGAGCATGAATTTCCAAATGCAGGTAACAAATGTAGCTCATTGCATGGAGATGGCAGATACAAAGAGCTACTCAGACCTATTCTCAGTTGGAAATGTTAAGCTTCCTTAGTTCATAAGTTCATTCTTTAATTCTAAGAAATCCTTAATTCTTCTTAAATACATCACTATTAATGATAGAAATAATTCTGAATGAGAAATGCATTTATTTATTGTAGGCAAGGCATCTTTTGCCATACCCAATAGCATCTTATCTCTCCCTAATAATTACAGATACCCTGGCTACATACTTATCTATCCATGCATAAGAATGCAACTAACTGTAAACAATTCAGTGTGTATCTTCCTGTTTCTGGCATAGAATAGGTAGAATGTCCATTCCTAAAATCAAGTTTCCAATAAGTATCATTTCTATCAGTCCTCATCATTTCAGCTTCCTTAAAGGAGGCATCTACTTTAAAAAGTTCTTGAGATTTTTAGCAAAGAAATCTTCTCGTCAGTCAAAAGCTCACAATAAAAAAGTGAGTTTCTGTGATTGAAGTAAGTTATTGGGCCCAAAGTAATGACTTCATGGACACTTATTTTGCATTTCCTACCTCTCAAATCCAACTCTCCCACTGTAGCTTGATGGTTAAATGCAAAGGCTCCAGAGAAAGACTGTCTCAATTTGAATTCTGAATTTGGCATTTAACTTAATTTCTTTAATCTTTACATACTAGTGTTTCTCTAGCCATAACATGACTCTATATGCACACACACACACACACACACACACACACACACACACACACACACACACACA
>CABHPR010119809.1:2812-15025 GCA_902168415.1 Peromyscus melanophrys
TGTGTGTGTGTGTGTGTGTGTGTGTGTGTGTGTGTGTGTGTGTGTGTTTATAAACATTATCTTTTTTTTTTCGAGACAGGGTTTCTTTGTGTAGCTTTGCGCCTTTCCTGGAACTCACTCTGTAGACCATGCTGGCCTTGAACTCACAGAGATCTGCCTGCCTCTGCCTCCCAAGTGCTGGGACTAAAGGCGTGCGCCACCACCATCCAGCCCCCTTATTTTTTTTATTTTTTATTTTTTTTGGTAGATAAGCAGATCACTACCCATCTGGATGACCTGAGTTGACCCAAGTGTGCTCTTGACACCCCTCAAGACTTCCTAGAACCCCTAACTTCTCACACTCCTCATCCTCCAACTCTGCTCAGTGGCCCCCTCATGCCCCAGCTCTAGCCTGTGTCTTTGACTTGGCAACACCCTGGTGCCTTCCTCTCCAACACTCATGTGGGACCTGCTGCTACCCGACTATTCATTGTTGATACTGATGTGGGATGTCAGCACTCAGATCAATGGCAGCAAGGCTGCCTCACACTGAGTTGGCGTCTGGAGATGCCAGTGTGGCATATGTCTTGCAAGACAACGTGTGAGCCGGGGGTGGAGGGGGAGAGGTGATTGGCACATTTACAGTGGGGAGCTAATTCATATTGATGGAGAGAAACCTAGGAGGAGCTGAGTAATATACTTTCTTTCTTAATCTGGTTTCCACACTCTGTGGCTGAGATGGGCAAGGAAGAGGATGGACTTGACTCCCAGTGACTCTAAGAAGCTCTGGCCAAAGGATGTGGGGTAGCATAAACCTCACTCTCTGGGTGGAGGCAGTCTTTCTTCCAAAGATGCCAGATCTTGAGGATGATCAGTGTGTGATGAAATGCTGTGTTGATCAACAGAGCCCAGACCCCATGGTTGCTTCTGCAAAGACAGGAAGGGGCTGCTGCTGCCAGAGTATCTGGAAGGGAAACTAGATCTGAGAGCTCTGTGGGTGGGGGAAGGAGGAGGGAGAAGATGCAACTTCTGACATCTGTGTGCAAACGACTGTGTGCACATTCATAATTCTACAGCTCTCGGGCTTAGTTCCAAAGGCACAGACAGTAGGGATAAACATTGTGGAGGGAACCTCTGCATGGCATTTAGAACTGGCCGTTTCCCTCCCTCCCACACACACCCTCTGTCCTTGGAAAGCCTCCTGCTCTGCTAGGCACCTTGTGACTCTCACCCAGTCTGTGTTTTCTGTCCCTGAATCTGCCTCGGCTACCTTGGGTAACCCTTGCCTCACCCCGTGCTGCACAAAAGGAAACTTCCCAGCGTTTGTCCCCTACTCACAGCTCCCTTAGAAATTTCATTCCACCTCAAAGGACTGGCTATCTAAGTCGTCTTCTCCCACTTCCATCTCTGAGACCACCTGGTCTATATTTCCAAGAGGAGGTTTGCTTACACAGGTGGGTCTCAGTCAGTCTCAGCTACCCAGGATGAGGAGAAGCTAGGAATGTGGCAAGTGGGATGTATTAGCTGGTCAAGTGCCTGGGTACAAGCTTCAGGATCAAACTGTCATTTCCATCACCTTCATAAGGAAGAGGCCAGGTGTGGTGGCATGAACTTGAAATCCCAGCACAGTGGAGGTAAAGGTGGGCAGATCTCTGGGGGTAGAAACCAGAGCAGGGGGTAGAAACTGCTGAGCAGTCTAGCTGAAGCAGAGTCCCAGTGAAAGACTCTGCCTCAAAAACCAGGATGAAAGAAGGCTCCTGAGGAACAACGCCCAAGATAGATTCATGGCTAAACCTCCCTCCACCCCACCAACACACACACCAGAAAAGAAAATCAGGCAACCTTGGGAAGATTTATTAAGCATCCCCCCATTACCTGGCCTTCACCCCCAGACCCATTAAAAGGGAATCTCTGGGGGTAGAAACCAGACATTGATACTTTTCAAAGATGTATTTTATCTTCTCACTCAGGTAGAATTGTTTCTCCTCTGACCTCCCACAGAATTTTGTGTGGACTGTTTGAGAAATCTGATGTTTCTTAGTCTGGCTCAAGAACCAGACTGTGAAGCCCTGGAGCTTGGAGCAAGTTTGTTAATTTCTCTTTATCCCATTTTCCTCAAACCCCCACTGCCTAAGACAGGGTTTCTCTATGTCACCCTGGCTAGCCTGGAACTTGCTCTGTAGACCAGGCTGGCCTCAAACTCACAGAGATCCTCCTGCCTCTGCCTCCTGAGTGCTGGTATTAAAGGCGTGCTCCGCCGCCGCCGCTGCCGCCGCCACCACCACCACTGGCAAATTTTCCTCATCTTTAAGATGGGTCTGTGAGCTTAATGCTAGCACATCATGAGGACGTTTGAAAATTAAAAGTGAGTATCAAGTCTAGCATGTAACAAGCCATGACTAAAAGTCAGCTGTTGGAGGTCTGAGTCCTTAGTAAGACCATGAATGATGGATGTCTAATCAAGGGGCTTCTGCCTACACATGGACACATAAGTGCTTCCTTAAAAATCACCATTGGGCCCCTCTTTCCAGGCACTGTGATCCCAAAGTCTGCAGGTGGAGAAGAGCCTGGCTTTCTGAGGAGCTCCAGGCAGTACACTTGCTGCTGGTCTGAAGACTCAGCGTTGAGTCACAGCGGAGTCCACATCTGCTTCTTCCCCCACTTAGGCCTCAGCACAGGGAGTGTCCTGAAGCCAACTTTAGATCTTTGTTCCAGCCTAGACTTTAGACACTGTTCCCCAACAGCCAACTTGGATCAATTATTAACCCAGCTCCCCCAGACTCCAGAACTTTCATACTCTAGGCTAGAATCCAACTGCCCCTCACATGCCAATGCAGAGCTTCCAAAGACTGAGATGACTTCTAAAGCAAATATACATCAAATTCAACCCAATTTCTGCATAGTCAGCACCCACCAGGCCTTAAATTAGCAGCTGTAACATTGTACGAAATACCAAGACCACTGAAGGCTTGCTTTCAGGCCATACTAAGGGCTCAGCGTCCCAAATCCAAAGACCTGACTCTTGAAAGGCTCTAACATCCAAGCTTCTTGGTCACAAGTATGACACCACAAATGTAAGAATTCACACCAGGTAACTTGACTTCATGCACAAAATTATTTTAAAAAAATATAGTATAAGGTTACCTTCAAACTATTTTAGAAGTGAGCATAAACATTAAATGCATTTTGTTTGTACACTTGAGTCTTATCCCCATTGTGTGTCAATATTCTAAAATCTAGACAAAGAAATCAATAATCCAAAATACTTCTAGTGCCAATTTGGGAAAGGGGCCTTCAATCTTACTTGAGTGAAAGAGACTCTGTTTCTCTTTGGCCTTGCCTCATGGACCTCATAGAACTCAGCAGCTGCCAGAACTCTGGGTCTTGCTTCTAGTATCCCATGATTTAAATCTTTCCAATTGTCAGGTTGCCTCTCTATGGCCTTCAGCCAGGGCCCTGCACTGGCTTCACACTATCTTCATTTTCTTATTTTCTTCGAACAGCACAGGGCTCCATCCTTGTGGTCATGACCCTCATTATGGCTTTCTCAGTGAGAGTTCAGTGTGTGTGTGTGTGTGTGTGTGTGTGTGTGTGTGTGTGTGAGAGAGAGAGAGAGAGAGAGAGAGAGAGAGAGAGAGAGAGAGAGAGAACATGCTTATGCATATATGTGCATGTGTACATGCATGTACATATGTGTGGAGGCCACAGGTCAACTTTATTTCGTGAGTCATTGTCTCTCACTGAAACCATAGCTTACCAACTAACTGTGCTTACAGGCTGGTGATTTCAAGGGTCCACCTGTCTCTGCCCTCACCCCACAGTGCTGGAGTTACAGACATATGCTGCACCATACCCTACTTTTCCATGAATGCTAAGGATTTGAACTCAGGTCCTCATGTTGTGACGGGGTTCTCTCCCCAGCCCCCTAGGCCTTTACCGTAATTATCTTTCCTGGGAAAGGATGCCCGACCACACCACCACTGCGCTTGGTCCTTCTCCCTGAGCTGTAGATTTGGTTCTTAACTCTGTGCAGCCATGCTATACACCTCATTACATCCTCCTTGGAAACCCTTATTTTGTTTCCATTTTAGCTGAAGGCCATTAGACTAAATACTGTACACATTATTATCTCGTAAATGAATTTCCTCCAACAGTTTTCGTATGGAAGGTCAAGGCCCAATGAGCTGGAATCCCAGCCCTTGGATCGGCTCTCCACCCAAGCAACACTACATCCCCTCCTTCTCAAATCAACATCGCTCCCACAGGGTTGCAGTCTTCTTTCAGTGGCAAATGCTCATTTGTTGTAATGAATTCAGCTCTTGCAGGCCGTTTTCTTTGGGGTCGCCTGCCTGGATGATGTGCTGAAAAGAATCATAGGAAGGAAAGACATCAAGTTCATCACATCCTTCAGAGATCTACTTTTTACCACATTGGCTTTTCCTGTCTCCACAGTAAGTGCCCGAATGTGTATCTCACACTATAGGCATATACAATGGATGGACACTTCTCCTGGAACAGTAAGGTTGTCTGGGGACTAGTTATTATAACCAGAGCATCTCCATTTCCATAAATGTCCTGTCTAGGGACTGACTACATTGACTGATGTCTTTAGGAAGTAGGGTACATGACAGATGAGCTTATCATTAACTTTCTGTCTTTGTGAAGGTTTTGTGCATGGTCCTTACTGCTGCTGATAGGAAAGTTTAATCAAAATACAGTTAAAAAAATAGTCTCCATGTTTGCACAGTTTGCACCCACAAATTCAACTAAGGATCAGAAATATTTGACAAATAAATAAAAATCAAATTAAAAATACTTATAACAACCATGTAACATTTACATTGTGCTGGATATTATAAACAGTCTCTCAGTGATTTAACACACACAAGAGAGTGTATATGGGTCCTAGGCAAATGTGATTCCATTATATATACAGGACTTAAGCATCTACGGATTGGAGTATCCTTGTGAATGCTAAGAGATGACCGTATCAATGGGACAGACTTGCTTCCATCATGACGGTGGGAAGGAGAGGCCTAGGTGGAGAAGATTATCACATCTATACATTCAGAAAGCTATCAAATAAAAAAAATTGAAAAAAAAAACAGACATAAGATCTTCAAAGTTGGCCCGTGGAAAACACACATTGGAGAGAATGACAACCCAATGCAGAACACAGGATAGATGATTCATGTGCTGTGTCTAATGGACAGAAAGCAGGAAAAGCAAGCCATGCACAAACAGAAGTAAGCTGGTTTGTTAGTGCTGCCCACATTGCTATTACACTGTCTATGCTTCAGCTCATTAGCTGGGATGGAGACAGACTGAGATCATACACGTGGGCTGTGCAGCAGGGTCTGGGATTAGAAATCACTATTTTATTTCATCCACCATGGTCCTGCTTTCTGCGGCATGGAGACTTCAAAACCAAGTGCAGAATGAAACTTTCTACCTTCAGTGAGTTCTCAGATGGAGCAAGCACCTAGCATTCCAGGTTTCTTGGTGGAAAATCTCCACCTCTACTCTCAGAAAAATCTTCTAAAGTTCAAGATGTTAAAAGGAACAGTGGAGTCTATTCATTTGTCTTGCAAATTGAGCCTATGCATGTTCAGAAGGTAGTGTGATGGGAGAACTAATAGCCTGCTCCCTCTTCGCAGCACAGACCATCACAGAGGGCAGACTGTGATAGGACATACAAGGGGTACAGTAGACACAGATAAATCCAAAGTTCTGAGCAATGGAGAGATCAACTCTCACTTTCCTAGCTTACAAACGATCTCATGCTTAGCCCTACTCCAAGCCTCCCTGTTGTCCTTTGCCATGACTACTTAAAGGGGTGAGGGGGTGAGGGACATATGCCAAGCTGTTCCATATGCTCATTCGCAGTACTCTTGGTATGAGTTTAGATGAGAGGGAGGTCATTGGTGACAATGAAGGACTCGAGGTCCATGCATCCTTTTCATCTGTGTCTTCTCTGCACGCCACAATGGCCACAGTTGCTTTCTAACCCATTGCCCTCATTGAAGAATCCCCAGAGAGCCAGGATACACTGTTATAAAATAAGCATTTCCTCTTTCCTTTTATGTCCCTAAAATGTATATCCGATGTCCTTCAAACCACCACCAATTTTTATGTTGCTGTTTCCTTGGTTAGCTTGGAAACCTCTGATGAAAAACAAATCTAATAATAATACTTTTGTGTTTCCTTTCCAGTTTGTATTCCTGGTATTCTGGACCCTCTTTCACTATGATCGAAGTCTCGTTTACCCTGAGGGCCTGGATGATTTCTTTCCAGCATGGGTTAATCATGCAATGGTAAGTAGAGAAATAATGAACTTGAATATCAGTGGCTTATATACTGAGCGCTAAAGTGCCTGTGTATGTTTCCAAACTGTTCTTCAGTGCCCTCCAGTCTCTCCCTCCTGTCACTATTAAAAAGCATCCTGAGAGCTGCTAGAGAGATAGATGGCGCAGTGGCTAAAGGTACTTGCTGATTTTCCAGAGGCCTGGGGTTCAGTTCCCAGAACCTACATGGTTGCTCACAGCCATCTCTAACTATGATTCCAAGGGATCCGATGTCATCTTCTGACCTCCATGGGCACCAGGCATGTGTGTGGTGCACATACATACATGCAGTC
This sequence comes from Peromyscus melanophrys, assembly GCA_902168415.1. NCBI lineage: Eukaryota > Metazoa > Chordata > Mammalia > Rodentia > Cricetidae > Peromyscus > Peromyscus melanophrys. The sequence goes on from CABHPR010119809.1 coordinate 9,429, forward strand.
AAATGCTCATATACTCAAAATAAAAATAAGCAAATCTTTTTGTTTTAAAGCATACTGAGGATGTAAATGAGCAAAATCTGGTATTGCAGCAGAGGGACTCCACTGAAAGCTAAGATGAGGAGCTGAGCAGTTGTCAGGTTGCTTAGAGAAATCATTGAAAAGTTGTGCTACCAGGAAAGGCGACCTTTGGCAGTTCTGAAAAAGAAGTGACTTTTGCCCATGACTAATAATGAAATTCATTTCCAGGAATGGAATAAAGGAAGGTTTAAACAAAATCTATCCCCTTGTCCAAACAATACGTTACTCTAAAGGGCAAAGCAGTGGCCGCTCACAAAGATTCCTCCAGGACTGTGCGTCACAAACAGGATGAGTATTTAAATGTTTCAGTGTGGTTTATCCAGGCATGTATTTTTCATTGACTCCTGTTTTGAGGGGTTACACAGAAAGCAGAACCTGCTCTAAGATGTTTGGGTCACTGGAGTCTGAAGAGTCGACTGTGACCCAGACAAGCAGGGCTGAGCAAGGTGTCCAGGACTCCACTGCAGGGCTGAGCCTGACTCATTAGAGCGTGACTATAGTATCCCTGGGCAATCCTGGCTCAGCTTCTCCACACTTACAGATGTATTTCCACACTACTGAGCAGTTTAAATAGGAAGATCTCAGGTTCCAGGAAGCAAGACACAAACAAATCAGGAAAACTCATAAGGGCTTAAAACTCCCAAGTTTACCCAAAGACTTTCTTCTGCCCTTCAAACCTCCTATTGTCTCAAAACTCATGAGAATCAATGTGGAAAAGCTTTGCTGCCCGCTAACACTACCCCATGAACCCCAGGCCTGGAAAACACTGTTTCAACATTTTGCTGAGAGAGATACTGACCATTGGCTGAGTTTTGTGCTCTGGTTTCCTCAAGATCCAAATCTACATGTTGAATAATGTTGTTGGTTGGGCTGACTGGCCGATGAGTTTCCGGGGAATATACTCCAAGCCCTGCTGAGGTTGCTGCCACCTTGACCAGCTATTATGTGGGTACCTAGGAGCCAAGCTTAGATCCCCATGCTTGGAGAGCAAGCTCTTTACCAACTGAGCCATTCCTCCACCCCATTTCTTTAATGTCACATCACACGGTGTAAAACATGTTCCTCGGGAATGAGCTGATTTAATTCACATGTGCGTCTTTCGATAAGTACCACAACTTAAATTTTATAAATGAAAAAAAATAGCTGAAAGGCCATGTCACCTGCCTGGGGTCAGCAAACTCATCATCCATGGCTCATCTAGAGAAGTAATCCCATAATCAGATGCTAATTCCCTGTGGCCTTTTTACCAAATTCGGGCTTTGATGCAGCCTCACATTTCACCAGGAAATCCAAAGGAATAACTAATATGGCAAAGGGAGAATTTTCACTTAGAAAAAAAAATGCAGACTCCCCATCTTATGCCAATAAGTCAAAACTCAGAGAAAGTGAGGGGACAGGAAGCATGTACCCACTGGGGCTGGATGCTCCTGCCATAGTTTAAGAAGCAGAGCCTTGAAAGTTCTTTTTATCTAGAGCTGAACATATTTACCAAGCGTCCTTGCCAGGCTTCACGAGCTCAGCTGCCTTTCCTACAATGACTACCAGCTCCCTCCCTCTTCGAGTCCCACTTTCTACTGATGCTTGGATGTCTTCCAGGGAGTTGTGATGCTGATGCCTAATCCTAGTGACCTTGATAAGTAAACAGCCATATGGGTGGTTGATCATTTGGGAAGTGAAGAGCTGGATAATAATGTACATCATATCCACGAGCCAATTATTAATAGTAAGACAGATACTGTAGCACGGAGATGCTTAGGCATTTTTGTGCCTGCACAACCTGGGAGGGGGAGAGTAGTGGGTCTGCCCTTCACTCTTTGTCCTCGCCTCCATCCCTTAGGGAGATCAGGCAAGAGTCGAAGGTGGGCAGACTGGGTTATGGGAGAAAAGGAGGAGGCAACCTGCTATGGGTTAGACACTGGTGTTTCCATGTTTCTCTTCCCTTAATTGGAGAAAATCCCTGCACAGCCATCTCAAAAAACGAACAAAACAAAACAAAAACATAAAAGCCACTATCAACTAACTCACTCTGAGTTTCCTAGTGAAACCGTGTCCAAACATCCTGCTTCTCTTCCATGTTGGCTCCAAACCGAGTGCTTGTGGCTGCATCTCTTCCCTCCAGATATTTTCTGTCCTTACTATTCCATCCTTCTAGCTTGATGTTTTAAGGATGTTCTGTCAAGTTCTTGTACAAGGGCAGTTATGGGCTAGAGAGATGGCTCATTCAGTAAAGTGCTTGCTGGACAAGAATGAGACCCCGAGTTCCATCCCTTGCTCCCACATGAAGCTGAGCACAGAGGAAGTTCCTGTGATGCTCATGTTGGGGAGTTAGAGACAAGTGGATTCTTGGAGCTCACTGCCAACCAGCTTAGCTGAAAAGATGGGCTCCAGGTTCAGTGATATATTGTATCTCAATAAAATGAAGTGCTGTGCTGGATACTTTTGTGTCAACTTGACAGGCGCTATAGTCATCTGAGAGGAGGGAACCTCAATTGAGAAAATGATTCCTTAAGATTGGGCGTAGGCAAGCCCATGGACCATTTTCTTGATTAGAGATTGATGTGGGAGAGCCCAGCCCACTGTAGGCAGTAGCACCCCCTAGGCTCATGTTCTTGGGTTCTATACATAAGCAGGGTGAGCAAGTCATGAGCAGCAAGCCAGTAAGGAGCACCCCTCCATGGCCTCTGCATCAGCTCCTGCCTCCAGGTTCCTGTCCTGCTTGAGTTCCTGTCCTGACTTCCTTCAGTGATGAACAGTGAGGTGGAAGCATAAGCCAAATAAACTCTTCCCTCCTCAAGCTGTTTTTGGTCATGGTGTTTCATCATGGCAATGGTAACTCTAAGACAAGTGGAAGGCAGATGAGAAAGATGCCTGACATGGACCTCCATGTGCATATGCACACACGTATGCTCTTGTGTGCACATCTATAGGATTGTGTATGTGCATCTATGTACATATATACCCTCCACCCTTTAAAAAATGCAAAAATATTACATAGGGATGGAGAAATAGCTTAGTCAGTAAAGTGTTTACCACACAGGCATGAGGCTCTAGTCAGATCCCCAGACCCACGTAATAAAACCTGGATGCTGCAGCATATGTCTGTAATCCCAGGGCTGGAAAGGCAAGGATGGGAAGCTTCCTGGGGCTTGTTCACCAGCCAGTCTAGCCAATCAGTGAGCTCTGAGAGACCCCCATCACCAAAAACTAAGGTGGAGAACAATCCAGGAAGACAAGATATATTGACCTCTGGCTTCCATGCACATGCACTAACAGGTACACACACACACACACACACACACACACACACACACAAGCATGCAGAGAGAAAGTGAAAGAATGAGAGGGAGAGAGAGGGAGGTAGTTATTTGGTGCTATGGTTCGTACGTAGAGTAGTCTCCAAAGCCCGGAGTGTTGACGCCTGGGTCCCTAGGGCCTTTCTGTTTGCAAAGGGTGGAACACTGAAGAGATGGGTGCGAGTGGGAAGCCTTGGTTACCGGTGAGCATGCTCTTATAAGGGATTTTGCAACCCCAGCTTCTGTCCTCTTTCTTCTGACCATGAGGTAGAGGTAAGAGATTTCACGTCTCCACATACTTCCTGGCATGCTATGCGGCTCTTCCATGGGTCCAAAAAGCAATTTAGTGAAATGGTCATCAAAAGGAACCTCTAAAACTGTGCACCCTGATAAACCTGTTTATCTTCGTAAGCTCTCATCGCAGGCATTTGGTACAGCAATGGGAAGCTGACTAGCTAACTGGGTCAATTCGTCATCCTTCCCTTTTACCAGTGCCCTTCTAAGACAGCCTGAAGAAGATGGTTCAGTGCTGGGAAGCTGGGACCAGAGGGATGACAGGCAGTCTCCCGGACAGTTGACCTCTGTGCTTCCATGTGGGGCCCACCTGCTCCCTGGAATGATTCCCTCTCTGTACTGCTCCTCCTTTGTCTCTGCCATATAATAACTGTGACGTCACCAGAGCCCTGGGCACCGAAAGCTTCCTTTACAGCATCCCTTATGCTGACTTGATGCTAACTTTCTTTTTGCAACAGTTTTCTTGTCGTTATCTGTGTTCCCAGTTTTGTGGCACCCCCCCCCCCCACACTATATTTCGAGATGCTTCAGGACTGATTGAGTCTTTGCGATCTTCCTGCCCAGTGCTTCTGACTCTCTGGAAATTTGTCGTTCCCGTAGGACCCTTCAGAGCTGACTGCCACTGTTGTGTTCAACAGATATTTTTCTGTCCCTGTTACATTTTCTGACCAAACAGTAACCTCAGAGGGATGGATGTGTGTATCCACATGGACAGGCTGCCTGAGCTGGTGACAGCCAGGCTGCCTTCGCTGAAGTAGATTGTGTTATTGCTGAGCAGTCTCTGGCCTTCATAAAAGAAGGAAAGGAACAGCAAAGCATTCCTTCAGGGTTTGCAGGAAAGCATTAACTCCTCAGGTCTTATCTAAATGCTTACTAAAGATAGAACCAGAGCAGACAGATTTAACTAACAGGAAGAGGCTCTTAGTAACTGAGAAATAAGGACCCTATCCTCATCGGAGGGCAGCTGGGGAAAGCATTTCTCTGGAAATCAACCCGCATTGTTCAAGTTGGAAAGAGGAGTGGAGTAGATCAGAGTTCCTCCTAAGCTCTGCTGCATTTGAAAACTATGCATAATTATCTAGAATGTGCCCAAGCACTTTCCAAACAGCCAAAGACTGCATAAATGGAAGTCATTATCATGTAAAATATGAGAATCCCAGCCAGGACCCATCACACTACCCGTTATCCACAACCATAATCTGAGACCCATGAGGCTCAGCAGGTAATGAATAGAGCTTAAAAACAACCTCCATGAAGAGAAAGCCTTTTCTCTGGCTCTTTGAATTTGAGGCAGGAACAAACATGGCTTCTTAGTTACTGGATGTATTGTCATCTGTTCATTTGGAAATAATTATTGAGCACTGTTACTTGTGTGGTGTAAGGTTAGAATATCAAGTGTCCCTCTGGAGGACACGTGTTGATGGGTGGATGTACAGGCCCTCAGTTATGATGCTGAGGAGGGGTGACTGCATCAGGAGCTTCCTGAGTTCATGCTTAAGCACACTCTTGGAGATGGGCTGACTTGGAGGAAGTGGCCAGGGCAGTGTGCCTTCGAAGAGTGGCTCTTGTCACAGGGAACCGCTTTTGGTTTCTCTGCTTCCTGGCTGCTATGAGGAAAGCAGCAATGTTCTGCTCCCCAACTTTCCACCATGGTGTTCTGCCTCATCACCATGAACGAAAAACATGAGCCCAAACCAATCTTTCATCTTTTAAATGGTTTATCTCCGTATTTTGTCACAGTAAAGGAAGTTAAGTAACAGATGTTGTGAGCAACATTTGACAAGGGTTTGGGCATCCAGTGATTTTTGAATCCTGATTGAACCTACTACACACACACATACAAACACACACACACACACACACACAGAGAAAGAGAGAGAGAGAAAGAGAGAGAGAGAGAGAGAGAGAGAGAGAGAGAGAGAGAGAGAGAGA
>CABHPR010119809.1:15035-40830 GCA_902168415.1 Peromyscus melanophrys
AGAGAGAGAGAGAGAGAGAGAGAGAGAGAGAGAGAGAGAGAGAGAGAGAATAGTAGTGAATGCTAACACAAAACACTGGTTTATTTGTTTCATGTTTAGGCTATTAAATACCAGTTCATGAGTCCTGAGGAGTAAAGTAGATCCTTCATGGGCATATCAGCCACAGATGGCTGCCCTCGGTTTCCAGGCCGGATAAACTCCTCTCTCTCCCTTCTTGATTCCTCATCCCCCAACCACCTCTTTGGACACAGGTCACCCATAGCCTAGACATTTCTCGATGTCTCCGTGTTTTCAAACTCTCAGGGACATCCCCTGTTTATCTGAGTAAATCTTCAAGCCATTTCTCAGGGATAACATGAATATCCATTAAATGAATGCACTATTTAAGAAGGCCTCAGACCTTCAACATTCCAGTGAATGCTGGTCTCAGAATAAGACTATCCAATATAACTGAACATATGCTAGAAATAGAACCTCATATGATATCCGATATGTAGCTCCAAACACAAAGACAAAAATCAAGACAAAAATTCATTTTTTAAAAAATCAAAACTGTGTGTTTAGGACCATTTTTTGCCTTTGTGGGATAGTGTGAGATATAGGAGGTAAAGTTAATATTGATGAATTTAAAGTATAGACATGTGTCTAACAACTCCATACCCTCTAGATCGTAAATAGAATGACAGGCAAGACATTTGTTTTTAACGTAAGGAGAGGTTGAAAAACACCTGAGGTGGGCTGATTTTTAAGAAGAGATTTGTTTAGTGCACAGTCTGGGAGGCTGGAAGTCCACACAGTGTAGCAGATACTCTGGGTGAAGGCTCCACGGAAAACGATGGGTGGGCGTGTGTGCAGAAGTAGATTACATCATCTACCAGAAAGCCACAGAGAAAGTCAGCTCACTTGTTCTGGAGAGATCTACCTAAATTCCTCCTAAGAGCAGAATTCCAATGCCATAAAAACTTCTGCCTTCTAGGCCCCCTCCCCTCTTAAATATCCCTCTGCTTTCCACATCACCATACATGGTACCAACCTTCCAACACATGCAGCCTTGAGGAACACATTCAAATGATATCCAGCTCATAACCATCAGCAAAGCCCTTTGACCATGTAAAGTAACACCCTCTAGGATTCCAGGAAATAGGGTGTAGACTTCTTTGGGGACCATCGTTCAGTTATTACTCTTTATGATGGCACCACTAATGCATATTCTCTTTCTAGTTTGCAAAGCTTCTCCAAACACGCAGACAATAAGGGATTCTGTCTATATAAAGGTAGCAAGGACATTGAAGCTTGTGGTTAGTGAACTGTGGTGGAGTACTGTCTTTTTAAAAACTCTCACACTGCCTATGAAAAGAAGATAAGGTACTATGAAATTTGACAACGATGCTATGGTACAGGTGAGGAAGTGGCGATAGAGGAAAAGAAAACTGGCCTGAGAAGGAGAAAATTGAATCTTGAAGGCTATTGATAAGGGTGAGATGACATTTTCATATGTTGATAATGTTAGTTCCCAGTTTAAGTTTTTCCAGAAGCTTCTACTCTCCCTCTTTCTTTCAACTTCCCCTACCATCCTTGGCTCACTAAAATGAACTATTGTCTGTCAGCCACCCAGAAGACCTAACAGAAACCTCTCAATGGCATGCCACTAGTGGGGAAGCAGCCTGAGCACATGTGCCTCTGCATCTCCTCCTCCACAAGGGCACTGATCAGGTTGACTTAATAACATCCTGAATCTCCGAGAAACACACCAAGTAGATACTATTCGACTTAGTACAGCCAATCAAGCAAGAACAGAGTGATCAAACAAAGAAAGGGGGGCCGAGGTAGCTCAGCAGTAGATCACTTACCTAGCATGTGGAATGCTTGAAGTTGGGGTTGGGGGCAGAGAGACATATGTAGTAAATGCTGAAGAGCTTTAATGCTAAGAACTTGTTTTGGTGGTGGTGGTGGTGTTGACTGTCGTTGGTTATCCTGTGGTCAAAGGAGATTGATAGCAGGTTTTGAGCTTGGAATTGTCCGTGTCCATGAGTGTTAATAATTACAAAGTTAAAAAGAAGTTGGGGTATTTAGAAGGTGTTGTCAACATACATGGTGAGTTGTGATGGGGAAATCTCACCCTGACTAGCTAGGGAACTCAGAAGCTCTCCCCAAATCTCAGATTCCACGTTTATTTTTCTAGTTGGAATTCTGGGAAGAGACACTACATTATTTTTGTCTTGTATTAAATCTTGTTTTCCAGAGAAAAGAACAAGAGATTAAAATTCTATTTGTATAACATTCTTAAAATAGCAATTTTGATTCTATTCTTAAATGAATATGGCGTTTGTGAACATTTGCTTAGATGCTGCTGTGACCTCACAGCGCTAGCTGCTACCAAGTAGTGATGATTCATCACCCTGTGTTACTTCCTGGAGACATAAATGCGGTGTAGAATCAGAACTGAAATGCCTCCAACTCTCCATGCTGAACACCTTCAGATGGGGGAACAGAAGAGGAAGCCGAAGCTCAACTGTGACAAGCTAGATCTAGCTGATGACCCTGAACCATAAACATGTTTTCTTTGACACTTTTATGCTTAATACATCTTTTCCTCAAGGCACACCAGTCACTAGAGAATTGTTTCCCTGCCCTGCACAATCTTAATATGTAAACATGCAACACCTACTATATGCATGTTTCCCTTTATTCCTTAGTTTGCTCTTAATAACTACTTTTAGATAGTTATACTACAAATCCCCTGTGGCCTTTTCCCATTTCCACCAGGAGTATTGGTGATTGTGTGATTGTGTGTGTGTGTGTGTCTGTGTGTGTCTGTATGTGCCAGTATGTGTGTTCCTGTGAATTCCTGTGGACATGTGTGCTTGAGGTGCATGTGAAGGTCAGGGAATCACCTTCCATGTCAGTTCTCAGTGTCCACCGTGCTCCAGGTAGGGTCTTGCTGTTTAGCTTTGCGTGTACCAAGCTGGTTGTTTCTGAAGACAGGGTTCTCCTGTCCCTACCTCCCATTTCATGAAGATGTTAGCATTGCAGATGTGCTCTACCATGCCAAGCTCGCATGTGTGTTCTCTCATGAAGATGCTAGGATTACAGATGTGCTCTACCATGCCAAGCTCGCATGTGTGTTCTGGAGACTGAACCATAGGTGCTCACACTTGAGCAGTAAGCACTTTCCCACAGAGCCATCTCTCCAGTCACCCTGTCCCCATGCATTGTTAATGTGCTACCTATTGAAGAAGCTATGAAATATCTTTGAGTCATAAACTCAGAGGCAACCATTTCACATCGCCTCCGATCCCAATCTGTTGTATTATTAAACTCTAAAATGTTCTCTGGCCATTTTCTACTCCAGATTAGTGTTTTGCTCCATTTCCCTGTTATGACAGAATATTGGAGACTATGACATTTATAAAAGAAGGGGAGGTTATTGAGTCCACAGTCCTGGAGACTGAGAAGTTCAAGATTAGGTGGCTGTACTTGGTGAAGGCCTCTTCCTGTAATATGTACATGGCATCCATGATGGATCCTCATGAGAAACTGACAACCCAACATTTGAAGAGCGAGAGGCAGGGGACCCCTTGTAACAGTGGCCTCAGAGAAAAACTAATCCACTCTTGCAAGAGCCCGTCCAGTCACTAGAGAAAGACACGAATCCTTCTCAAAGGCTCTGACACTGCTAGGTCGGCAACCAAGTTTCAGCAGGAATTTTGGCAAGAAGGAGGCATAATTAAAGCATAACAATTGTGTTTACATTGGAAACAGAAAATATGACTTAAACTGTGAGCGGTAAACAGTGCTGGGAAACACCTTCTCCTGTAACTCCAGGGAGATACGCATTGGTGACGGCTGGGGATGAGCACGCCTGTGGTCACACCACCACCATGGGGAAGAGCCTGACGCTGGGAGTGTTCAGGAAGCCTCAGCTCAGAGAAGTACAGCTGTTAACCACACCCTAACAGTTCTTTGGATGGGATGTCAGCCTGACCACAAGGGCGTGGTTATGGGTTCCTTAGAAACATTTCTCACCACGCTTTCTTTCATTGTGCTCACTTCCTAACCTAAGGTGGGTTAGACAGCCCTCCAGCACTCACCTGAGAGACCTTGAGAAGGCAGGTGAGTACTTAAAACTCCACAGAGACACCGGGAAGCTAAAGCTGGCTTTGTCAGCAGTTACTTACATGACAAGAACCACAGCATACTTGCAAACAGAAGGGCATCTGACAATGACCTCCCTCAGGATTACCATCTACTGTGGCCTTTTTGTGACTAGACTCAATCAGACACTCACTGGGCCTTTTTTCTTCCTCTCTGGAGAGCAGAAACCAGGATGGCATCAGCTTGCTTGTTTTGTTTCTTTTAATCTCAATTCAGAGATGGTCCAGTTTGTGCTGGAGTGGCCTGCTTTCAAAGTTCCGTTGATTCTTGGTTGTTTATCACCAGGCTGCTTTCAGACAGATCACAGATTTTTTAAAATGCTTCTCAATTTCTAAATCAAGGTCAAAGGTTTTCAAAAGTCATCAAAAACATGTAGATGTCTTCTGAGAAACTGCAGGAATTTAAGTAATTGAAATCATTCAGTGTGCTTGAGGGCTTGCTAGTGGGCCCCCCTCCAGTGAGAATCAACCAAGCCTTACTTCCATGGCAACCGTGTATAATCCCCCAAAAGGAAGAATGACTTTGCTGGAGTCTACCAGGAGGCAGACACTTGAAACAGAAGAACCTGGACCTCGCTGAAATACCAAGCGACAAAAATAAAAAGCCAAGTAGGCAGGAGAGACCAAAAGTCCCATAATCCGAATGCGGGAGAGCAGGCAGCCTGGTGTGTGGGCTGGGCAGACTCCCCAGCCAGACTTGAGTGGACGCCCCACCCCCTTCCTGATGAAGCAGCCAGTACAGAAAAGCCATCTTTTCACTCTCTTTGCTTAATAACCCCCACAGGCAGCCATTCCAGTGGCTGCTGTGAAGACCCAGCCTTGAACACAGCCGCTGCCAGCCCTTCACCCAGCCCCCACTGAACCCTCTTCCATCTCCTCTGACCACCTCATACCACTTGTGCCTAACTGGGAATTCTGCCTCCTCCCCTTCTCCCTCCCTCCCCTTCCTCTGGGTGGATTACCAGCCAGTAGAATAATCCTGCTGGGCATTACCCATTAGCCCCTTGGATGGTCTAAAAAAATTGTCTGAGGATTCCAGTGCCTGCATGGATTCTCAGTTCTCTGTGTTTTGTGTCCATGCTTTGGGTTTCTAGACTTCCAGCTCATCCTTTCTATCAGTTCTCCCAATCCATAACCTAAACATCTCACATTTGCCCAAAAGACCTTGCTTTGCCGTCCCCTACCTGAATCTCACCAAGTCTTTTTAAATCGCCGATAGCCTTCCTGCCACTGGTGCTGTGGCTTGAATATTCCCAGAGTCCCATGTTGGAAACAGTCCCCAGTGCAGCGGTATTGAGAGGTAGGACCTTAAGTGGCGATGAGGTCACGAGAGATAAATGCATCAATTGTATCTAGTAAGAGCACAATTAAGTGAACTGGGAGGATGGTCCCTAAAAAAGACGAGTTTGACTTTCCCTTCTCTGCCCTTATTATGTGTCTTCACCCCTCTCCCATCTACTTTCGTAGGATGATAGAGCAAGAAGCCCCTCCCCAGATGCAGAGCCCTCGATACTGGACTCCCCAGACTCCAGCACTATAAAAAAAACAAGCTTATTTATGAGTTACACAGGCTCTAGGATTCTGTTACAAAGTCACTAAACAGGCTAAGGATCTATCCCTCCACTTCTAAAATATTTTGTCCAAGCAAAGCTAAAGAGGAGGGAGGAAAGAGGTATAGGCCAGAACTTTCTCTGGGACATGCCCGCATACTAAGCGGTGTGAGAGACATAATTCTATGAAGAGTGAGTAAGGTCGGCTCCAGTTTGAGGCTCTCTTCGTAAACTCAAGAATTCTTTAGAGTGCCATGTGTACACCTGTAATCTTTTAACAGCCATGGGCAGCTAAAAGGACTCCAGACATTGTTAGTGAGTACCTCCACTGGTGTCAAATCCACAGGTATGTGATGAGCCCTCCCCTCAGAGAGTCAGTTATCAAACTGTGATGGCCTTAACACAAAGGAAACAGTGATGTTAACAGTCCCACTAGGGACTTGACTTCTGCTTGCAGATACCAGCATTGCTTGTCTTTTTTCCTTGGGTCACATGACTCTAGCAGATGATCGTACCATGAGATTTTCTTTTTTATCTATTTCATGCTCAACAATGACTATGCCTTGGTAGGAATGATTGGCAGAGATATTAAAACACTTAGCCTGTCAAATAGCATATAATAAAGGTCTTTTGTCTCCAATCAGCACAGGGAGTCGAGTTCAAGGCTTATATGTGGGAACATTTTAATTAATATGCATAGTTATACTGACATATTTTAAAATAATACTTCATAATCCAGTGTCAGAGTTGGTAGCATTAAATTGTCATTGTGAGCACAGAAGGTGTAAGCTTGGCAAGAAAAGCTGCTTGAGAAATATTTGTTGAAGGATATTTGGCATCTGTAATAGGGGGTTATATGTACAACTGAAGGTGACCATTGGATTTAGTAGCTTTTGTTCTTTTTGCACTGAGGTGTTGGTTTCTAGAATATGAAGTAAATATGGGGGCATCATTATATGCAAGCCATTGGAAATGTGTTATATGGTAAAGTGATTTCCATCTTCACAACTGTCCCTCCATGTGTGTTAAAGGTTTATTTGGCCTAAGAGGTTGAAAATTAAGTCACTAGGAATGAAAACATCAAAGCTCAGACACTCCCTAAACCTCACATCGAGGCCAATGAAAGCAATGCCTCTCTGTCTAAGCCACAGAGAAACAAGCAATCTCAAGCATGCACAGTTTATATTTGATTTCATGAAAAAAAAAATTGACAAGTACCTGGAAACCTTGATTTTGATCTGTATTAGTCGCTTTTCTTATTGCTGTAACCAAATACCTGACTGGAACTGATTTAAGGAAGAAAGGTATATTAGGACTTACAGTTTGAGGGGACATATGACATCATTGCGGGGAAGGCTTGTGGCAGGACACTGGTCAGTCAGGAAGCAAAGAGTGAACAGGAAGTTGAACATGGGCAAAAAAACCAAAACAAAACAAAACCCAAGGTTTGTTTTCTATGGCCTACTTCCTCCAGCAAGGCTCCACCTCCTAAAGGTTCAAGAATCTTCCCAAATAAGTTCACCAGCTAAGGACCAAGTGTTCAAACACATGAATGAACCTATGGGGGAAGATTTTTACGATCCACAACATGATGGTGTTTCTGCCATTGTCTTGTCTGGTTTTGAGAAAGTTGTTAAACTTGTCTGATAGTTGGATTCCTTAGAACAGGAGAAGTATGTTGACCTTCTTTAAGCCTCAGAAATGTTGTGGAGAGCAAATTAAATGTTATATATGGGAATGGGGAAATGGCTCAGTGGATAAGGTATTGTGCAAGCCATGAGGATCTGAGTTCTAATCCCCTAGCACCCATGTAAAAATCCATGTAGTGTGCCTGTACACTTTTGTAACCCCGATGGTGAGGGAAGGGAAGGAAACAGAGAAAGGTAGATCCCTTGGGCTCACTGGCCAGCCACTCTAGCTGAAATGAGAGACCTTGTCTCAATAGACGATAGATAGATAGATAGATAGATAGATAGATAGATAGATAGATAGATAGATAGATATGGAGAGAGAGTGATAGAGGAAGATGGCTGTTATTGAGCCCTGGCTGCACATGTGCAGACATGGTGGAGCCCACATACACTTACATATACCCTCTGCCACACACAATGTGTTATATGTGCAACATTTGAATTTCAGTTATATAATCAATTGGGTTAAACTAGGGCCAACTTGGAACTACCCACCTTCTTCCTTGTTTTCTCCATTGCACAGAGAGTCAGAAACCACACAGTTCTAAGCATCCCTTCCTCCATGGGGTCTTAGCAAGAGGCCTTCTCATGAGACCCAAAGAGAAGCAGGGGTCACTACTGTCCAGTGGAAGTAGACAACAGGTGTATGGGAAGACTGCAGACCTCAAGCTGGCAGTGGCTCCTGGATGAACACATAGGACTCACACACCTCACACAATGAGCAACAGAAGCCATGATGGCAGCTCATGGAGACCTTGGCTCTCATTTACAGCATCTGATGGAGAGCTCCCTCTTCCCTAGAAGGTCCCTTGATTTTACTATCCTGTGTTTAAAAGAATTGCACGCGCACATGCATGAGCTCACACTCATGTATATGAGTATGGCTACAATGCCATGGGTGTGTGTGGGGATGACAACCTTAAGTTTGGACTTCCCCTTCTACCTTGCTGGAGAAAGGACCACTTGTTCATTGCTGTGTCCACTGGGTTAGCTGGTCAGAAAGCCTCCACACTTCTTGTCTCCACTTCCCATTTCCTTGTGGGGGTGAGGGGATTGCAGACACCTGCTCTCATGTCTGGCTTCTGGGGATCTGAACTCAGGCCCTCAGGCTTTAAAGTCAAGCCTTTTCCTACTGATCCATTCCTCCCCATTGTTACTTTACAGTTTTAGAGTTAACCTACAAATTAACGGGTTATATTGACATCTGGAGATAGGTATTCACAGTCAAAGGAATCCAAATCCAAAGTGACTTTCATCTCTGCCCTCTCATAGAAAAGTGGCCCGAAAAGGGAAAAGTCTCATTAAGAAAAAGGCACCTCAACTGTTGAATAAAACATTTTAAAAAATCTTTTTAAATGCTTGGCTTACATACAAGAAAGTAATGGAAATTTCCCAAAGTTAAAGTAAAGCAGAGAGATAACAAAAAGGTGAGATAAAGGCAACATTTGAAGAGATAATTACTGTTTCTTCAGAGTTTACGAACAATGAGTCATCATATTGAAGAAGTAGGAAAAAAGATTTCCATACAGGACAAGGGGGCAGACAAAAAACACTCTTACTAGGCCACGTGTGTGCTGTTGCAGACACCCGAGATGAACGACAGTCCTGAGGACAGTCATTAGTAGGGCACATTTCCAAACCTATTCCTGTTTGGACTCCTACAGGTTCAATTAATGAAGACTGGAAATAATTGGGGAAAAGGCTTATGTACCAAACATGTTCAGACTTTTTTTCTTATTTTTGTCCTCTAAACAATCAGTGTAGAAATTATTTACATAGAATTTACATTGTGTTGGCCATTGTTAGTACTCTGGGGGTGACTTAACGTGTAGAGAATGGTGTACACAGTTTCTAAGTAAATGTCATGGCCCTGAATGTTGGTGTTGTCACCAAGCTTTATGACCCGAGTTCAGTCTCAGGTCCCACATGGCAAAGTAGAGAACTGACTCTCATAATTTGTTCTCTGACCTCCCCTGCCCCCCACACACCATTGTACATGTGCACATGCACACCCCCTCCACACACAATAAATAAGTAGACTGTAAAAAGAAAAGAAAACGTTACCATGTTTTAGACCAGTGGTCCTCAACCATGGGTCATGACCCCCACAGGGGTTGCCTATCAGATACCCTGCATATCAAATACTTACATTACGATTCAGGATAGTAGCAAAATCACAGTTATGAAGTAGCAACAAAATAATTTTATGGTTGGAGGTCACCATAACATGAAGAACTGTATTAAAGGGTCACAGCATTAAGAAAGTTGAGAACCACTGCTTTAGATAAAGGATTTGAGTATCCAAATATTTTGATATTCAAAGGGATCCTGTAGCCAGACCCTTGTAGACCCTGAGGGACCAGCATACTGTCAGACTTGCAGATGGGTTTCAATACCAACGATAGAATAACAGGTCCTGAGACGGGAGAAAAAAAAAAAAAGGCAAGGGAAAAAAGTTGATTTAAGACAATGTGGTGCTGTGAGGGTTGAGTCTCCTGTCTTGGGGTCTTGTCCTGCCCGCCCTCTAAAAATGTAGTGGGTAGACAATAGAGGGACTGTGAGCCTCTCAGCTGCAGGAGGGTGCCACCAAGAGAGCCAGTGGGTCTCATAGCCCTGTGCTGTCAGCAGGCTGTGGGTGCCAATCAAGAGTGGCAAGTATCACAGCTTTGTGCTCTCAGTGACCTTCAAGGTGCCAACAGACTCTTGGCAGGAGTTCCAGCTGGAGAGATCTCAGAGGGCTTTGGGTTGCCAACCCAGAGCAGATCTGCAGCAAGCAGGTCAGCCGTAGGAGGGACACGAGCGGCGGGCCTTCGGTCTGTGGCAGGTCTTCAAGGCTGGAGACAGGTGCAGGAACAAATTCTCCTCCACAACCGGAGCTTGGAGTCTTCAAGTCAGCCTTCCTTCCCTAAAGAGCCTCTGGAAGCCACGCCTCCGGGATCCTGGCCCCCAGTTAAAGGCAGGATTCAGCTGAGGGCTGGTCTCCACCAGGAAATGGGATCTAAACTCTTCCTTTTCTTCCTCCTCTGATGTGTATGGCAGTGAAACTGCCACTCTAAGACCCCTGGGTTGAGCTCTGTAGAACCTAGTGGATTCTCATTAGATGAATGGGATTGCATGCAAATAAGATGAAAAAGTGGGACCAATTAAGGAAGCGTCATCAAACCTGGAAGAAAAGGAGAAGGAGGAGGAGAGCACTACCTAGTCAGATCTGAGTCCAGCCTTCTGCCCCTGCTGTGCACTAGGTACCTGGCTGTGAAAAGCACTTTTCCTAGGTTTAAGGTTAAGTCTATGACTCTCTGGTCACCTTTGTACCTTGAGTGCCTGCCACATTCCCTCCCAGGAGTTAAGGCACGCTTGTTAGAGGAGCAGTCTGACCTTCAGCCCTTGCCTTGTAGGCTGTGTCCTGTTTCCTCCCCACAGAGCTGGAGGCTCTTCCTGTCTGGCTTAAGTCCCCCCCCCCCCATTTCTCTGACAATTTGGGTCACGGGTGTCTTTTCACCCTTGGGGCTTGAGCCTGTAGGCCCATTTTGGGACCCTGCTAAAATGGCACATGAAATTGGGAGGCTGAGGCAGGAGGATTGTGAGTTTGAGGCCAGTCACACAGCGAGTCCTTGTCTAAAACCAAAACAACACAAAACTAGCAAACACACAAAACCCTGCAAATGTGTTAACTCAGTGAGAGTATCTTCTAAAAACAGCAGTGTAATAAAGACAGTGCAGGCACTAACATAGATTTTAGTACTCACACACCCTTACCAGAGGGTGCACTTATGAAAAAAAGAATGAGATCCTGTTGGAGCCCATTTTCAGGTTCCTAGTGGCTTTACCCAGCAGGTTTGCATAGAGAGGATGATTGGATCATGGGCCTGAGTGCAGGTGTCTGAGATGGTCTGCACTGCGCTGTGCTGGGGGGAGGTCTTTTGCTCCACCCCTGGGCATTCCTTTAAAAACCCAGGGCGGAGACAGTCAAGGCCCAATGGATTAGGACCCAGGCCCTCTGGAGGCTATCCTGCGGTTCTCTCTGTTTCTCTCCCCTCTTTATTTCTAACTAAGTCTCTTATCCCTCATTCCTCAAGAGTCCTTGGGGTAAAGAAAAGATCTCAGAGGGGAGATTTGAGAAAGCTCCAGGGGCTGCTGAGAAGAATGTGTATCCAGTGTCTAGATGGACCATTCTGTTAAATCTGTTTGATGTATGTCATTTAACTCTGGTGTTCCTTTGTTGATGTTTTGTCTGGATGCTTTTGGTATGGGTGAGTGAGGGCTTCATGTGACCCACTGTTCTTGGATGATGCCAGTCTGTGCTTTTACATCAAGTAGAGTTGGTCAGGTGAAATCGGTTGCATCACTGTTCCATTTATGTGTGCTTTGGGTCATAAAGCCTCCTGATGGGTTGTCGCCATCATCAATATGAAGTGACTCTTTTCATCTCTTCTCATTTGGGTTTGAAATCTATTCTGTCAGTTGGTGGTACTGTGATGTCGGCTTGCTTTCTGTGTTTGCATTCTTCTTGGGAGTGCGTTTTCCAGCCTGCTCTTACCCTTGGGTTGTGTTTGTCTTTAAAATGGAGTGCGTTTCTTGTAGGCAACAAATAGAGGTACCTGTTTTTAAAACCAGCCTGCTAGTCTGAGTCTTTTGATGGGAAAATTGAGACCATTAAATTCAGAGTTAATTTTGAAACCCGTCATTCGTTCCTGTCATTTGTTCTTGTTGTAATATTTGGGGCTTTCCTGAGGCTCACTGCTGTGTTTACTGTTCTGGACAGGTTTTTGTTTTCCCATGACCTCACGGGCATTCATCTCTCTTCACTGGGCAGGGTTCCTCCAAGTGTCTTCAATACTGCCTAAATGGTCATGAGTCCTTTTCCCTCTCTGAGCTGACGTGTCCAGAACCAGTTGTTTTATTTTCGTCGCCAAGCCTATCCTGGGCTTTGGAGCCATGTTTTACCAATTGCTTAAGATAAAAGCCAGAATTGGAATTGTGGTTTTAAGGCTGTTTGGAGCTACATTGTGAGACTCTGTCATAGAAATAAAAGCCAGCTAGGTGGGGAGGCTCATACCTGTAACCCCAGCACTCAGGAGACTGAAGCAGGAGGCTTTCTGTAGATTCAAGACCATAGTCTCAGCTACATAGTGAGTTCCAGATAAACCTGGGCTATCGAATAGCATTCTATCTGGAAAATGGATGCCAAGCTCTATACATATAGGACATGAAAACAGAAAGAGAGACTGGGGGAAGGAAGACGACACATTGTGGGGGAGGGGAAGCACAGAGAGTTGTGGGGAGGAACATGGTCAAATCAGGTGACATATTTGAAAGAATTGTCTTTAGGAAACCCAGAACTATGCTCAGTGAATATAAACCAATAGAAATATCAAACAAACAAATGAGTCAGTATCAACCTTGCCCACTCCTTAGGTATCTTATCCATTCTACCCAAGTAGGTAGCATTTCTGGTCACTTTCTAGAACCAGTGCTGACATGCTGGGGGCTACAACCACTTCCTACATGACCCATGCCAGAGCTCTAAACTGGTCATAACTGTCGCCATTCTTAACTTTCTCCACATGACAGCAAAAGAGATTAGAAAATGCCACCTCTCTTGGTCCTCCATGGCTTCCTAGTTCATTTGAACCATGTTCATCAGACTTACTGCTACCAGCTCAGATGGGACCTCTCTCTTGGTGTGCGGGGAATTTATTATTTATTTTACTTATCTATCTATCTATTTAGATATTTATATTTGTTTGTTTAGTATGCCTGCAGGCCAGAAGTGGGCACCAGATCTAATTAGAGATGGTTGTGAGCCACCATATGGTTGCTGGGAATTGAACTCAGGACCTCTGGGAGAGCAGCCAGTGCTCTTAACCTCTGAGCCATCTCTCCAACCCCTTGTTTATTTATGTTGAGACAGGGTCTTACTATATAATCTTGGCTGGCCTCAAACTCACAAAGATCTGCTTGCCTCTGCCTCTGAGTGTTGGGATTAAAGGTGTGTGTCATTAACGCCTGGTGAGTTTTAGGTATTCTTTCCATTTCTCTTTTCCTATGAATCTTGAAGTCTTTCCTTTACCAGGACCTTTTCCCATGCAGTCTTTCTTACCTGAAATCTTCCCTATCTGCTCTTGAATAGTTCCCTATATATTTCAAAACATTATTAAACCTGATCTCTGAATGGCTGCCCCTGACTCTGTCCATACTGCACCTTTCTGCCCATGTTCCCATGCATAGTTTCTCAGTCTTCTTTCACAGAACACAGTATGTTGGTAGCATGTTTCCTTGATTATAGAAATTTTGTCCATTAGTGAAGTCTGCAAGAGTAGAGATGTTCATCTTTTCCCTTAAGTGCCATACAGAGCACGTAGTATATAATAGACAATGGAGGTTATTACAGGAAAGGACGAAGGTGTCCCTGCTTAGCCTCACTGTTGCCCTGTAATCTTGACCAACCCCCAGATTCTTCCTCTTTGGGGGCACAGTAGGGTGTGATGAGATCAAGCGGCACTGGTGGCAGGAGAGAGGTTGTACTGTGGAGGCAGTTCGCACTTTTGAAATCTGGGTGGGGGGTGTTCTTTTGTACACAAAATTGTAATGAAATTCTACCAAGTTCCATAGTACCTTGAAATACCTATGGAAGTTTTGGTTCTACCTGAGTGAGACCTGGTATATTGAGGCTGGTTCATCTTTAAGACAACAACAGTACCATGGTTACAGCATCCATTTTGTCAAATAGCATCTATCCTGGTTTGGGTCGTGGCTCAAAGGCAGACCTTTTAGTGGACACTTTTTGCTGATCTCCACTTTGCTTGGTTATCACCATTGCCTATCACATCAGGCAACAACATTCAAGTAGCCAAGGAGAGTCAAAACAGACACTGAAGCAAGGAAGAAATGTGGCTGGGGATGAAAGTAAGAAGAGAAATAAACACACAATCATGGAGGTCATCAGATTCATGAGATGTGGTCAAAGGAAAGGGAAGAGCCATGGTTGAAAATAGAAACATCCTTTCTCTGTGAACAAACCTGTGTGAAAGGCCTGTTCCCCTCCCTGGGGCAATGGCTGGGTCAGCACTGATACTGACAGGTGTACTCCATATACAAGCAAGGATTCCTACAGATGGGTGACTTGTGGAGTCATTTTGTTGTATGAAGGAAGCAAACCCTTGAAATATGAAGCTTCACCAGGAAGAAGCATTTCTTTAGTGGCCTCCATGGAGCCTAACATTTCAACTGCTGACTTCTAATCAAAGATTTTTTTATTTTAAGAACAGAATTTTAAGAAAAGCCTCAAAAGATTTCAGCCTTTCCTTACTTCCCTTACAAGGAACAGATGATACCAGCAAGAATTCAGATTTGAAAGCTAAAACGTTATCAACATGCAGAGGACTGCAGGGGAGTTTTTGTTGTATTGTGTTTCCTGCATTTGGAAACCATAAAGTGCAGAATCATTTCAGAGGGGTATTCCAGACACCTTACCAAGCGTATTTTGGGCATATCATCTCTAGACACATATTCAGGCTCCGAAAAGTCACATTTACTGTTCTTTGTTGAGGAGATGTTTCATGACCTTTAGAGCCCTTTTCGTTTGGTTTTTCTCTAAGAAAACCAGGAGGAGGAAGTAAATCAACTTTCTGGGTAATGGGAGGCTGGTTTCAATATCCCAGGCATGCTTTCTCAGGAGTGTAGAGGGTTCTGAAAGTGATTGTCACCAACTTAACGTGCACATAGGTCCCCAGATGTTATATTCACAACCGAGATTTCAGTCAGTCTCTGGGTTTGTGGGACAGCTGGAAATGGCGATGCGGCAGTATCTCTAGGCTAACCTTCAAAGTCTCTCCAGGGTCCATGTCTAAGAATACCATAAACAGGAGGTTGACAGCCCGTGGTTCCCTGGGCAAGGAGTGCAGGACTCACTGTGGAAGGAGAATCAGCGGGGGAATGCAGGGAGGAACTGACAGTCATCTTCTTGCCTCTGTGTTTAGTTAATTTGGTGCTGTGTCTTTGTGTGTATGTGTATGTATATGAATTCAAGTGTGCATGTGCAAATGTGTACACATGTGTGGAGACCAGAGGGTTTCTTCTACAATCACTCTACACATTATTTTTTGAGACAAGGTCTTGACTGAACCTAGAGCTTTCTTATTTGGTCCGAATGACTGGCTTGGAAGCCCTGGGGACCCTCCTGTCTCCACCTAGCCCTGGAATTGTGGGCATGCGCTCCTGAATCTTACTTTTTACATGGATGCTGGGGATCTAATCCAAGGTCCTAATGCTTGTATGGCAAGAAATTCACCAACTGAGCTATGTCCTTAGCGTCTCTTGCTATGTTTTAATATATCTCCTCAGGTTTGGACACATACAACCACATCGTTACTGAAATCACCTAGTTTTCTCTTTACAGGACTTCCAAACTGACCATTTCTGTCAATCTCCTTTGTAAAACAGTCTTTAAACCATCATTTTAGCCAGAGACCCTCAACTCCATCTGACCTTCAACTCCATCTGACCCTCAACTCCATCGGATCCTCAACTCCATCGGATCCTCAACTCCATCTAACCCCAAACTCTATCTAACTCTCAACTCCATCTGACCTCCAATTGCATCCCATCCTCAACTCCATCTGACCCCCAAACTCCATTTGACCCTCAACTCTATCTGACTCCCAACTCCATCTCACTCTCAACTTAGCTGACTCTCAACTCTCAGCTAAGATGGAATTGACTCTTGAGAGGATGTAGAACAATGTCTGGAGGCAGTTTTGATTGTCATCCCGGGAGTGGAGACTGTGCTATGACATCTGATGTATGCAAGCCCAGGATGGCACTCAACATCCTGTGACACACAGGGGAAACCCCAGCTCAAGATGATCTTTTCTAAAATGTCAGCAGTGTGGGGTTTGAGAAGTGTTGACTCCACTCCGGTTGTTCCTCAGTATTTCCTTCCAGATGCTTATTCATCTCTCTCCCTCTGTTGTGTCCTCTCTCTTTCAACTTTCAAAGAGTTTTTTTTAATGCTCTGATGACTCCCAGTTCTTTGTCCTGTCTAAATATTTTTGAGTGCCCAATGTCATACTGGACAGCTTCAGTTTGATAGCCTAGGCATAGCCATTTTTTCTTTTATTTTGAGTTCTTTTTTCATAGAGAAAGGAGTTTATAATTTTAAAGGTAGTTTAGGATAAGTAGGTATCTAAAAATAACCATTTCAAAACAACAAAACACAATTTGGTAACCATTATGAACTAATCAGACCTGGCTAGGGGCACAAAACTATTGAAAAAAGATCCCCAAGTTTTTAAGACAGAAAGATCTCAACCCAGTGAGCCTCGCATGAGGAGCATAGTTCTTTGACTTAAGCAAAGATGTGTTCATCTGTTGTGGTCTCCAAGGGCTCAACACTCTGCTACCTACCACTGTTTAATGTTTTCAGAGCCTCCATCACATGAAAGTTTAAAAGCTGTCTTACCCTAGGGTGACAGGGTCAGTTTGAAACAAATCCAAGTTTAAATTCATTACTATTTTTTCAGTTCCTGAAAGTGTGGATTCCGAACTGTGTCTTTTAAGATGTTAGATGGATATGTTAAGGACATTTTTCAACCCTCACTTTTCAGCCATCCTCCTCTCCACTGGCAAGACTGCAACAGAAACACACGCACAGAGACTAACCCTAAATCAACTGATTTGTGTACATTTAGGAAAATCACCAATGAGCAACAGCATTGCAGAGCACATAGTGAACTCCATCAGAATAGGACAATGAGTCAGCATGAGGAAGAAAGGAGAAAGAAAGGAAAGTAGTCCCTCATGGGATCTGCCTTGAGGAGGGCTCAGAACTGTGCCCCCGAACTTGTGCTTACAGGGTGTTTTTATGAACCACTGTTGTCTCCCAAGGAAAGCAGTTGTCTTCATGTCCTAAGTTCTTTGCTGACGTGGCAATAGGCTGCTGGGGAGGAAATGACATTGCCTGAGATACGCAGTGCCTACAAAGCAAGCCAAACCCCAGTGCTTCCTACACCCCCTCTGTGTTGAGATCAACCTCTCATCAACTCTGAAGAGCCATCTAGAGAGTTCCTTGTCTGTCTGTCTCATATCTGTGTACCCAACAAGGGGTCATGGAGGAAGACAAGGGGTCATGGAGGAAATGTAGGAGGAAGATTGATGAAGAAAAGGGGGTAGAGAGGCTACTCAACAAAGCCATAAGGAAGAGGCCTCCATCCGTCTCAACCTCAGGATGAAGGTAGCCTAGGTAGTCCTGGGACAGACAAAGGGCTGTGTATGCTGCCTTTGAGTCTTCCAACTCCATGCAGGGATGTTGGCTCTAAATGCCAGTACCACTGGTTGAGCGTGCATTGAAGCTGTCATTTGTTGTTGGTGGTGGTTGTTCCCAGGAGCGTCCCTTGCTCATAGCCTTCCTTGAAATATCCAAGACATAATTTAAAGACCTAGCAAGCCATCTCCAGCCATGATGAAGTTGCCACTATCTCATTGTGAGGCTGACAATGCCACTTCCCTCATGCACACATCCTGACATATGGAAGCTGATGCCTATGGATGCCACCCTGGGTTCCTTTCCAGGCTCTGCAGAAGAACTCTCCACCTCCCCCTTTACTGTTTCTCAGCCTCGATCCTTAGTGCCACCAGTATTAAGTGGCCTAAGACTTGAGTTGCTTCAGTCTGAGGAAGATGCTCTGGGCTTTAGGATGCAGTGATGGGAGTGAGCACAGAGGACTCCAGGCAGACCGTGAGGAATATCAACTGTAATGCCAGGATTCACCCAGGAGTCACTGAGCCTTCCACAAAGGGAAGGAGGTGAAGAGAGTGAGGAAATGGAGGGACAAACAGATGATGTATCGGTGCTAAAAGAGGGCACAGGGGGGGCTGGAGAGATGACTCAGCAGTTAAGAGCACTGGCTGCTCTTCCAGAGGTTCTGAGTTCAGTTCCCAGTAACCACACGGTGGCTCACAACCATCCATAATGAGATCTGGTGCCCTCTTCTGCCCTGCAGGCAAACATGTAGGCAGAACACTGTATTCATAATAAATAAATCTTTAAAAAATAAATAAAAATAAAAGAGGGCACAGGAGTCTTCAGATGGGGATACAGAGTAACCAGAGGGAGATGAGGAGGAACTTGGAAATGAGGTTAAGAAGATAGGTGACCAAGCCACACTAAGGACTCTACCTTCCTCTGTAACAGGAAGATCAGTCAAATATTTATTTATCTGACTGGACGGGGGTACAGAAAAGAGTAAATTAGATCTTTGTCCCCCAAGCATTTGTAATCTCATTGAGAATAGGAGTGGAAACACACAAAGCTGCAGCAGAACTAACAACCACACTGGATGGTGCTGAGGGGGGCATGTTAGGAAAGGGTGTGTCCTGCCTGGGCAGGGGGGACAGGGGGTGGGGGAAGCAGGGGAGGGAAGTGGAGAGGCTCTCCAAAAATAGTGTAGCAGAGAAGGAGGGAGATTGGTTTGCTTGGGAAGACTTATTTGCAATACCAGGGCTTCAGTAAATATCACCACAGCCTTTAAAAAAAACCCTCCAAGGTTTTACATCTGAGTCACCAACAGTAGCTAACTCTTGCACTCGGGGCTTTACACAAAGAGGCTGACATCCAATGCAAAGTTAAAATGAAAACATGAGGAAAATGGCGCTTGGGGTCTGCTTCTCAGACCATAGCATGCTGCACAGTGATGTGCAAGGCAGGGTCTCTCCCCTCGTGCTTTATCATGGTGCCTTCCAAGGCGGCTGGTTCATAGATTCTAGAACTCTTTGCTATGGAGATACTGTTAAAATCGCTAGATCACTTACGCCCCCTAAATGAAGGAAAATGCTAACCATTTCTTCTCAGTTGTCTCACAAGAGGAAAACCTTCATTTGCTCCAAAAGGAACCTAAAAACAAGCCACGTCAGTCCCTTCTCTTTCGTGTCAGCTGTCTGGAGCCTCACTGCTGAGTAATGTGAGTCTCAGCGGGAGCGCAGCAAGCTTCCTGGTTGGTTTATTGTGTCTGTTCTCTTGAGTCCTATTTTTTCTTATGTCTTTCAATGCTAATGAATGGACCTGAGATGAGAGGTACCTCAAAGGCACGAAGGGCTAGTTAAGAGGGAGGGAAAAAATGAAGAACTAATTTAAAACAAACAAAAGTGAAGAGTCATAAAAAAAAGAGCAATAGAAGCAAAAATACAGTGAAGAGCTGATCGGAGTCTGAAGACAGACAGCCTACCGGAAGACAGCCTACTGCCATGCCTTGGAGAATAGGGATGGGATTTGAGAAGGAGGACTGAAAGGGAAGAACCACAAAATGGTTCTGAGCAGGAAGTGGTCATGTGAGACTTGATTTAGGAGGTTAGCCAGATTACAATGTAGCAAAATATGCTCCTGATAGGTGTACCCCCAACTTTTTTGTTGCTATGACCAAAACGTCATGATCAAAAGCAACTTAGATGAGGAAAAGGGTTGATTTTGTTTAGCTTACCGTTCCAGATGGATTACAGTCCATCACGGCAGGAAGTCACAACCACAGGGGCAGGAAGCTGGTCTGAGAGCCAGGAAGCAGGGAGCTCACATGCCTTCCACACACTGGAAACAAGGAGAGAGCCAGAGCCAGAGCGAGAGTGAAGTGGGCAAGCAGGAAGGAAGGAAGGAAGTGGGGGCAGGCTGTAAAACCTCAAAGCCTGTGCCCAGTGACATACTTCCTCCGGCAAGGCTCTACTTCCTAAATGTCCCTTAACCTCCCTACACAGCACCACCAGCTGGGGGCCAAGCTGTTAAATACATGGGTCCATGGGGAACATTGCTTATTCAAACCACCACATGGGGAAAAGGCAGCAAGTTGAAGCTTGAGATTTAAAAGTTAAGCACTGTAGGGAATATCAAGTTTGGATCTAAGGTCTGAAGGAGTAAGTCAATAGTTATAAGAACCAGTGTTGCAGACAGGGTAGAGGAAAGGACAGGAAGAGGCAGAATATGCTGACAAGACAGTCCTGGGACCTCAGATGTCTGTTTTATCTGACTCTGACTAGATGGAATCCAAATCATTACTACTTCTCCATGCCGAACTCTTCTAAAACCAGCTAGCTTCTCCAGATAGGAGAACGATGCTTGGGTCAACCCCAGGTTAAACCAAAGGATCCTAGTCTACAAGTGGAAGATGGCTTACAAAGCTTTCAGAAGGTTTGAGAAGTTGTCGTCCAGCTACTCATTCAAAAACACATCTATATAATAAATACTAGCACACTTCCTCTCTTCCCCCACAGGATCATTTATTTCCAGATGAGTGGAGGCTATTCAACCCCCTCAGTGTCTTATGATGAAAATTTTCCAGCGTAATGATGAAGGGACTCCACAGTGAACTGTTGGTTCTGTGCTTGCTGGTTGGCTGGTTTGGCTTTAACATAAATCTGTCCATCTCTCCCTGCGTTAGTTCATCGGTCCAGGTGCCTTTCAGAGCAACATGGAAAAACCATGACGATCCTTTCCCATAAATGAGACAGTTGCTTTTTAACGTCTTTGCAGGTGGGCAGTCTGTGTTTGCCTACCTAGGTGGAGAGTGGAGATCAACCTAGAGCGTGTAGCTCTGTCTCTGGATGGTTTATGTCCCTTCAGCCTCCACCCCTTGACCAAGGCAATTTCACATTGCCTCTGTAATTACAGTGGAGTCTTGCCAGTGAGTTCCTAGAAAGTAAAAGAGAATTTTGTTTTACAAGTATAGTCCTCTTTTAAAACTAGAATACTGAGGCTGGAGAAGAGTCTTGCCAACAGCAGATGCACAAGAGTTAAAATCCAAGATTCCCTAGTGGCAAAAACTGAGTGACCTGTGTGTACACTTCTGAATTACCCTATTATTAGATTTACTTCAAGCAAAACTGCCCTTTTTAACAATGGAAGGGAGTCTACAATACAGATAGCTTCAGTTTGGGACTCTAAAATACTCCCAGCTGCCCGCCCCACACCTCCACTGTTTCCTTGTGGGGATTTGAGGCAGAAAGTCAGCCAGGGAAGCCAGTGAGGAAGAGTCAAGAGCTATTAGCTGGGGAACTGTATGGTGTTAATAAAACCAGGCTCTGCCTTAATAGGATTAAGCAAACAGCTGTCACTGCATGGAAAGGGACAGGGGTGTAATTGTGAGCCATGTGATCAGCATGGGAGTAACAATACTTCAATAAGGTTGACTTGGCCTCCATTCTTCCATCTCTTGCATTTACATTTAAAATCTTCATTGATGTTTTTGTCATGCTTGTCCCCAAGGAGCTTTTGTGCAGGTTCCTTTTGTTTTGGTGTGTCTAGTTTATCATGAGATCCATCTTTATGTGTTCAGAAATGAGGTCTTATAGCACACTAAAGTCCGTCTGAAAGGCGCCACCCATTAGCACCATGAAAAGAAGTTGTATCAGTCACTTTTCTCATTGCTATAACCAAACGCCTGACCAAAGCAACCTGGGAAGGAAGAATTAATTTTGGCTCACAGTTGAGGGACAGTCCAGCCACCAAGGCTGGGAAGCCATGGTGGCAAGAGCCTGAGTCACATGATAGTCAAAGTCAGGAAGCAGAGAGCCATGATGTGAGGGCTCAGCTCCATTCCCATTTTTATTTGGTGTGAGACTTTAGTCCATGGAATGGCGCCTCCCACATTTAGAGCGGCTCTTCCCTCCTCAACTAACCTGATGCAGAAGGCCCCTTGCTGACATGCTTTGATGTTTGGGAAAAGTCAACACCAGGACGGGGTTCTTAGATACAAGCGCTGTCTTGACAGAGGGGATGCTGAGAGTGCTGAGGCTTGTGGGAAACAGCAGCATGTCATCAGCTGGGGGTCAGAAAGGGCGTTGACGAAAGGAGACACTGCCTGAAGGCTGATCTGAGAGGACAAAAGTTGATCGAGTGAACTCAACACGAGAAAGCTTCTGGCAAGGAAATGGAGCAGAAGAGAGAAGGAAAGACCAAACATTTTAAAAGTTTTCATCTGATTTTTAAAATACGCAGTCTCCCTAGTATTTTTTTCATTAGAGAAAATTGAATGTCCTCCCCCAACCCCCATGCCACCTCCAGAGTCTGAGGTGACTGGCTGTCCTGTGGATGTAGTCTTTGGGGGCCTCCGTGACTGTGAGCAGGCTAAAACTCCAATACTAGAAGACAGATCCCGCACTGCAGAGTAAGACTGCAACCGAAACAAACAAAAACCAAGAAGTCTGTGGGCTCCGCTGGTTACTGCGCTGGCTGAAGATTGCTTCGTGAGAGTCAGGCAGAGAGGGTATCCATGGTTAGTCCACAGGCAGGGCCAGGTGACAGCTGCTTTTCTGCAAGGAGGAAGCAAGCGGGAATGAAAGCGCAAACTGTCATCTTTTTTTTTTTTCCAGTTGCCAACTCTTGCAATCTAGTAAGAACGTTCTATGGGCATTATTCACAACCCCAGAGATTCTAAAGTGCAATTATCATACTAATACCTAAATTAATAGTTCACGGGTAATTCTGATGGAAGTTGGCATTATAGAAAGAGTGAGGGGGAAGGAATAACCAGGAGGGACGAATAGGGCCGGCAGCCCTTTCCTTATGTTTGAACAGACACACTGAGAGAAGAATCCACCCAAAGGACAACTCCATTGACGAGGAGAGACAGCTCGCCCCACCCACTGTGTTTACATTTGCCATTGTTCCAGCCTGTGATGTTTTGTTTACTTCAGAAGGAAATATTTTACCCCCTCTGAGATAATTAATTTTTGTCAGCCTCACGGTTTTTAAGGGAAACTGAGAAACTGTTAATTGAAATACAGAATGAGTCACTGTTTTCGGTAATTTTTGGCAGCCTTCTAATTTGTGTCAATCCCAGCCTAATTATTAGATTTTGTTGGAAGCAGAAAGCATATTTGATTTTTTTCTCTTATTGAACTCTTTTTTTTCCCCATTTTTTTTTTCTTTGAAATATGTGCTCTCTGGCAAAGGTTATGTAATTTATGTCAATGTGAGGTGAAACACAGATACATCTGAAACGCTGAGAGGTTTATTGCGTCATGCTTGGCTCTGCTCAGTGCCTCACTATTTACAAAGCCTGTAGACTGCAGTCTTCCAGCCTCGCTCCTGCCTACCCCAAGCCCCTGTGAGAAAATGTGATACTTTAAAAGACCTTCTCACTGGTGAGAAGCTGCCGTCTATGGACCATCACTAATGGTATCACGGAAGTGAATTTCCCAGAAGCCATCAGGGAAGGTTCATTTGGAAATCCAATTGAATGTCACTAGCAAAGGGCAGGCACCTAGTAGAGGTGGCCAGTCATGCATCCCCAGCTGTTGGTTGTAAAAGCATTAATCACCATGAACTCATTTACTCCTAACGCAAACATGCTGAATTATTCCACAGGCATTCTGTTCCCAATGATCATTAGTGCAGACAACAGGGAGCTTCTGGTTGTGGGTGAGGTTAATAAAATCTGTCAGCTCAATGGCCAGCATAATGGACCTGTTAATGACTCTTAATAGAAGCTGGATCCTTCCTTCCTACTGCTGCAGAGCAACGGAAGGAAGAGAGGCAGGTGTCTATGCAGGGCAGACAGCTCTGTCCCTTAGCTCCCATGGTGGCTTCTAGATAGAGACAGCACTGAGATCAGTCACTGAGTATAATCAGGAATCAGAATCTGTTGTGTCTGGGAGTTCTGGTACCTGTGGTGGGCAAGGAAGGGGGTCAGTTCCCAGGATGACCCAAGATGGTTCTGCTCTCATCCTCTCGAATGCCTGCTGTAGCTGCTTGCAAAGCACAGGCCAGAAGCTTCCAAGTCATGAATACCTCAGACCCTTCTCCACCCTGAATCCACCCATAAGAAGGATATAATTCACAATAATGTTAGTGACAACCATGGCAGGTGGTCACCAGATGCTGCCAAGGACCTAGGACTAAGTGATGAGAGTCTACCAAAAGTGCTCACGTATTGTCCCCATTTGACAGCAGGGTAGCCCCAGCCCAGAGGTCTTCAACTACTGCCCTAAGGTGACATTCAGAAGGTTGTGCCCATAATCACCGTGCTTCTTCATTGGAGGAACACACAGAAGCAGCAAACTGTACTCAGACTCATAGAAAGGTACAGGGCACAAGAGAGAATATGGAACTTTCTACATTGTGTGTCCATCTAGTCAGTCAGCACATGCAGGACCAGTTTCAAGCAAAGTGCATAAAAACTATGCTACCCTCCATGCCTTGTTACTACAACACAGGATCCCACGCCCTTAGGATGCTCGGCTGTTCAGTGTCACCCACTTGTGACCCTGGCTGGGACACTCCAGCCAATGATGCTCTCACCCCTATCCTTAACATTTGCTCCTTACTACCCCAGTCCCACATGTTACAAAACTGGTCATCTGAAGCTCATCTTGACCTCCTTATTGGGTCCTAGCTGTAAGGGACAAAAGAAGCTACCAACTCTTGTGGGGGACTCCTGAGCACAAGTCTTGTGAGATTGACAATGAGGAGTGCCCTGAGCCAGAGACCTGAGCTCCAGCCCCATAGGCTAGGTAGAAGCACACAGACCCTCCCAAACCCTGAGGACTCTGTCTTGGGCGCTGATAACCACCAGGACTTAGCATCAGTAGGCTTTGGATGCAAGGGACTGCAAAGAACGATGTAAACCAGGCTACAGAGTCACAGAAGGGCTCTGTAATTTCTTCAGTAATGAAGGGAGCATTGTGTATAGACCTCCAGGGACTGAACCTAAAGCAGCTTCCAAAACCCAGAAGAGAACAACCCCAGCAGTTTTAAACCAGCAGCCTCATCCCTAAAGGTGCACTTCCTTGACTGTTTTTTGAAATGGGGTTTGAAGTATTTGAAAGATATGACAAAGCAGACGGTTATAAAGAGGGAAGGTATGGGGAGGAAGATGGGCTTAGGGAGTTTCAGAAGGAGCCTTATGAGTACTCCATAGCACCCGCCATCCCCAGCAGGACTGAGCTCAGGGATGTCTGCAGTGGGGGAACACAGAGAGGGTGGGATGTGTTTTCTGCCCCACACCCGTGCTTATGGGCGCACAACTTCAGTATGAGACTACATGGCACCAGATATAACAGCCGCGAATCAAGAGAAATTAGCAAGAGGGAAAATTCACAGAGAACACAACAGAAGATTGTACTAGTTGTCAGGAGCATGGACCCATGCACGCACATAGAGGGAAAAGACAGCCCCCTTATGGAGAGGAAGCTCGATGAGGCTTCTGGATTGAGAAGAGCATGCAGAGTACAGAGAATTCTAAGGGACACTGCCCTGTCCAAGTGGAAAAAGAGTATCTGTGGGTGTATACATAAGGGAAAGTATGCACCTGTGTATGTGTGTGTATGTGTAAGAGAGTGTATTTGAGAAAGTGTATGAATATACAAGCTTGGTGTGTGTGTGTGTGTGTGTGTGTGTGTGTGTGTGTGTGTGTGTGTG
>CABHPR010119812.1:9786-40644 GCA_902168415.1 Peromyscus melanophrys
GGGGAGTGGTGAGTGTATGGGAGAAAGAATGGGAAGATGCTGGAGTGAGGAGTGGTGAGTGTATGGGAGAAAGAATGGGAAGATGCTGGAGTGAGGAGTAGTGAGTGTATGGGAGAAAGAATGGGAAGATGCTGGAGTGGGGAGTGGTGAGTGTATGGGAGAAAGAATGGGAAGATGCTGGAGTGAGGAGTGGTGAGTGTATGGGAGAAAGAATGGGAAGATGCTGGAGTGGGGAGTGGTGAGTGTATGGGAGAAAGAATGGGAAGATGCTGGTGTGAGGAGTGGTGAGTGTATGGGAGAAAGAATGGGAAGATGCTGGAGTGGGGAGTGGGGAACTGGCCTTGGGCCTCATCCCTTCTAACTAGCTAGTCCCTAGGTTAATCTCCAGTGGGAGGGGTGGAGTGGACTGGATGTACAGAGCAGGGAAAGAGACCCTTGGCGTGTGATGGGTCTCACAGCAGAGAGCCCAGCCCTGGACTTCAATCCCTTCTGAGACAAAAGGGGAGGCCACCTTAGGTGTGAAAGCCAGCATTTCAACTACTGTCCCTGCTGGGGGAAGAGAGTCCATGACCACTTGCCTGTCAGCTTCCTGCTCCTTTGCTGAAATCCCCGGTGGGTCTTCCTGCAGTCCTTGGGAAATGACTCCAGAGAGAGTCGCCATTCCTGACTGTTCTGCAAACTGCAAAAGCTTGGGCCAGTCCCCCACGTTCATTTGCTCTGTGGCCAGTAGCCAAGTACACGCACTCATATTAACGGTCCTAATGGGCTCTTGCTTGGCTGTCTCGCTTACAAAGCACTTTTCAGACCCATCATCATAGCTGATCTCAAACTAGTCCACGTGGAGGGCATAGCAGGGTAGTGGCTAGCACACCATCTTACCATGGGGAGAAACTGAGGATGAAGGAGAGAAAAGGGTCAGCTCCTGGTAGCACAGAAGTGGGCCTGGCGAGAGCATGGACCAGAGGCCAGGTGTCCTGACTCCACATCAGCACCCACGATCCATCTTGTTCCCACCCTCTCCTCTGCCCTTATGGTCAGCACCATCTCCTCTCAGGTAATCTATTCTCTGTCAGTAGAAGAGAGTGTAACAAGGAAAGGCAGGCTTCCGCTATCCACTGCAATAGTTGAAAGGACCTGCCAAGAAATTTTCTGGATGACCTTGGACTAGACATCTTCCTCTCTGAGCTTCAAAGTCCATAACGACAGTTCAGAGCCTGTCCCCTATGCAGGAGGTTGCTGAAAGCTAAGGTACTGCCTGGGCAACCTGACTGGGATTGGCAGCAGCTGTCCCTGGGGTGACCACCTCGGGGATGGAGAGTGGAAGGGACAGCCCAGAGGTGCAGATGTGGAACTCCAGTGGATTCCCAGGACCTCCTGGGGATGGGACAGAACGGCTATATCGCAGCTTCCCCTGACAAGTGACTTGCACACTTTATCAGTGTGTGCTAAAACAGTCCTGCCAGATGGCAATTGTTTCATTCCAAATCACAGAGACTGGAAGCTCAGAGAGGTGAATCGGCTTGTTCGGTTACACAGCAAACAGGGGCATCTTTCAGATTTCAGATCTGGGCCATCTCTCAGTCGAAAGCAATTCATGATCTAGAAGGTGGAGTGGGTAGGGTGCACGTGGAAACCCCCAGCCCCTCCTTCCCTCAGGCTCAGTTCCCCACTCTCCCCCCTACCCAGAGTCTCAGCCTCAGGCTGGGTCCTCTTTGCTGTACCAGCTCACCCTGTCATCTCAGCCCAGGCAGAGATTTATGTATCTCACTTCAAGGATTTTTCTTTAATAATAACATTTATAATCATTTTAGAAATTAAGAGCTGAGGATGCAAAGCATTTTAATTAAAATAATCCGCAGCTGATAATTATAGGACTCTCTTAGCTGGAACCATCTTCTCTCAATCTGTCACAGTCCCTGAGGAAGGCAGGAGTTAACCGTGAGCAAATGAGTGAGTCTCGGCCCCCGTGGGTGGCACGGGGGTGGGGTGGGCCTGGGGCTCCGGGTTCACCCCAGAGGCTGTTTTCAGGGTGAGCACAGTTCACAGGGCCTGGCAGGATGAGATGGCTTCAAGAGCCCACTCCTTCTAGAGTCCACTCCTCTCACCTGCTCCTCACCCCTATTTCAACTCCCTCCCCATGTCCATACACAGATCTTTGCTGCTTATCCTGCTGGCCCAGCTACAAAGACCAAGAAGGACTTCTGCCAACAGCCCCAGTTGCCTGCCTCTGCCCCACCCCCACCCTCCCAGGAACTGTCCTGCCCTCTGCGGTCAGGAGAGGGCAGTGAAGGCCACTGGATCTGGACACAGGTCCTGAAGCACAGACTCTATAATGGAACTTAGAGACGGGCAGAAGTGCCCAGCTTGGGAAAGCAGAAGAGCCCAGTGTACACCTCCTTATGCTAGCTCAGCACTGGCCTCACCATGGGACATGCTTGTATACCTATTCTCTGAGGAACTCACCTGTCAGCAGAGACAAAAGGTACAAACCAACCATAGCAGAGAGCAATTAGACCCAAGATGAAGCTGCAGCAGTCAGAGTCCCCAGAGAGTGATCAGGGAAGGGGGCTTTCCAAAGGTGTGATGCCCCACCGGGGTTGCGACGGATGAATAGGAGCCCAGTGGCTCAAGGACAGTTATAAACGATCAATTTGTTGACTGTTTACCATGTGCCAGGCGCTGAGGTGGGGCTCCCTCTGGATACCCTTCCAGGTCAGAGGGTCTGTAGGACTCTGGGCCTCCTGGAGTGTCTCTAGCTCTTAGCACAGTGTCTCCCTTCCTGTGCTCAGCAACAATAGGAGTAGCCCAGAGACGATAATCATGCCAGGGCTCCAGCATAAATCCACTTATAGGAAGGTGGTGGGGAGGGAGTTCTCTTTTTTTTTTTTTTTTTTTTTTTTTTTTTGGAGCTAATGGATTTTATAAACTTTGGAATTATAACTTGTTTTTATGCTAAAAAATATCATTTAAGTGGAAAATGCTGAAGGACCACTGAACTCGATGTTGTATTTACATATCTATATCTGTATAAAATAATGATTATAAATGTTTGTTTAAAAAGGTGAGGTGCAAATGTGAATTTAACAAGGGGAGGGAGTTCTAACAGCAGCCTAGACATGACCTCCTTGAGCTTCCTGATGCTTCCTGATGCAAAGAATAGGGGATGGGGATGGTCAACAGGGGAAGTGTGGGATATCACCAGCAGGGGACGATAGTGACTTAGCTCCCTGCGAAGGACCTGGTTCTCCAAAGGTTTCCCTATGTCTCGAGCCTCGGTCTGTGTCTCATTGGAGGCCTGCAAAGGATTACCCAGACTCACTCATGGATAAAATTGGTTCTTGGCCAGGGGAGCCGTTGCGGGGAGGGTAGACTTTGTAATGAGCATTGTGGGGGACCAGGAAGGGCACACAGTCAGTGAAGTAGGGACTGGCCACACACCAGGCCTACCCTCCCAGCCCAGTAATAACATCTTAGGTGGCATTCCCCAGCCTGCCCACACCAGCTCTGCCAACCCTGCTCTGTTCCCTGCAGAGGGAGGGCAGGCATGGATCTAGAACACATAAAAGGAAAAGGAACTTGGCTACCCAGACCCAGGGCTTCTGAGGAGTAGCTGGGCCAGGGCCCCAGCGCTATGATCTATGGAGGGCCTGCCGGCTTTACAAGGTTTGGGTAACTGACAAGGATGGATTAGGTGAAAGCTGAAAGGAGGGGGATTACTCAACCAACCCACGAATCCTTGAAGCACAGGCTACAGGCTTTCTCTGGAAAAGGAACCACCCTCCCCCCTCCCCTCCCCACCACCACCTTAGAGAACACTGGAGGCCAAAGCGATTTTAGTAATAGAGTTTTGCTGGAGCTAAAATTGATGGAATGGCCACCTCTCATTTGCAGTATTCATAAGGAAGGTGCCTCCATAAGCTGGGGATTTGCAGCAAGTCAAAGAAGCTGGAAAACATTTAGATAGAATAAAATGAGGATAAAGTGTGTATATAAAAGAAAGCCAGAACTGACAGCTGTGGGAGTCTAAGTGGTGGTTACCTTGGGTAGGGAAGGCAGAGATGCCATGAACAGGGGGACACCATGCCTTCATTGTTACGGGCTCTGCCATGGTGGTAACAGGGAGGGTTTGAAGGCACTGATTACATCATTAACACGGGTGAATGGAGAGGAAAACAGGACCAAACATGGACCCATGAGTAAAGAGTCTTGAAGACTAAATAATCCAAGTGTGCATTTGAGTTTCCTATAATTGGGGAGGGGGGTGGAGATGTCAAAAGAAACAAATATTCTAAGATTGGACCGTATCATGCCAACTCCTCAGCCACCTTGGGTACCCTGAAATGTCTTGGGTTTCAAGCATGGTTTTGAAGACTAGCTCATACAGAAAATTTCTCCCAAGAAAGTAAGACTTGCTTTGCCATCCTCACTGGTCATCACAAGGGAATGAATGCGCCAATCAGGTCTCCTGGCCTTGGATGGGCTCCCCTGACTAGACTGCCATGGAGGATGCTGGGACACGTGGTTGGTTCTATAAAGACACAGAAGCAGAGAAGGCGCACTGTGAGGGAAGCCCAGTATGCATGTCTGGAAGGAGTTTCCTCTCCCTGCCTTGCCATACCTGTGCATGGCCTTGCCATGGAGGCCATCTCACCGACAATGCTTGCAGATTTACCAGTCCTATGTTCTGGGTGTGGTTCAGGAGTCAAGGGTCCCTGCTTTGCAGGTGTGGCTCCAGGCAGGCAGGTGGCAGGCCCAAACTCACTCTGTCACTTGTAGGTGACTGAGGCTAGCCTGCAGCCCATTTCTGCTAATCTCACGCTAGAGAACACTCTCTGGTCACAGAGGAGCCTCATTGCCTTGTCAGGTGGGAGAAAGTTCTGGTGACCTCTGCCTGCCATGGGGGCAAGGCTGCTTGCCCAGAGAGAGGACAAGTAAGAAAAGGAGTCAGACTATGTCAGCAGGACTGGTGGCCACAGAAGGACGTATGTGGCCTGAAGAAGTCACTGATACTAAGACTCAAGCAGGAAAATTGCAGAGAGGGGACAAGGTGAGACAGTGGTCCTGTCCACCCTTCCTGAGAGACCGTGTTAGGCTCATCACCTTCTCTGGGTTCAAGGTCATCTTTTACAATGGTTTTCTTCCTCATCCTCCTGCCTCCCTGAGAATTAAATGCATTATGTGGTAATGAGGGGTGGAGTTCAGTTAACTCAACTACTGCAGACTAGGAGGGAATCCTGGTTCCTTCTACTGTCCAGCAGAAAGATGGATATCTGCTACAGAAGAGATGCCCCGGGAACTGAGTGGGTTCATCCTGAAGCATCATGTCCTTTGCTTGTTTACTGAAAGCCCAGGATGTGCTGGGCCCTAGGGAATCATTGATCCGTTGTTGTTTCTATTTTCTTAGAAATTTGGTGGTTCTCCATCCCAGGGAAGACTTAGGATCCCCTGGAGGGAGGTGGTAAGTACGCACATGCCCAAACCCAACTCAAGGCCAACCAAATCTGTACCTGTCCTTTTTAAGTCTCCCAGGCGGTTCAAATATACAATCAGGGGAGACAAGAAAACAAGCAATTACAGTGCATTCTTGCTGTTGGCCTGCCTGAGAAAGTACATGGAGAACCTTGGAAAGCTGCCTATGTCAGATTGTGGTGGCGGTGGTTGGGAGGAGGGTCAGTTAGAACACGCTGGAAGAAATGACAGGTGACCCAGGATGGCATGACGGTGAGGAGGAAGAATGGAGGCTGTTTCTGCTGGGTTGATCAGCAGGGGTGATGTGAAGTGAGCCTGGAGAGACAGGAGGGCCCCAGATCATAGACGGCTGGTTTCCCTTATTAGGGAATGGCCCAGACCCCAAAGCAACAGTCTTATTACAGCATTGAAGCCAGAGAATGACAGGTCAGGTTTCTCCAGGCTATTTAGGGAACCCAGGCTGCTCATCTGGATAGCAAAGGCCTCCTGACAAGAGAGGGTCAGAACCTCCCTGCTGTTCCTCCAGGGTCCTGAGCAGGATGGACCCTCTCCCCAAGACTGCCAGGGGCTTCCAGTTTAATCGTATCTCTGCGGAGCATTAGCAAGGGGCTCCCTGGGCCAGCCGTGTTCCTGCTACTAATCGGCAGCTGAGGTGGGATCGATGGCAGCTTCATTGATCTCGCCTCTTTTCAGCTCCTTAAAGAGCTTATTGACCAGAGAGCCGCAGGGGGCTGGGACATGCACACTGCAGAAACGTGAATCTCCACCAACCCAATAAGGAAGGAAGGAAAGGAAGGATTTTGAGGACAGGTGCCCTGTGCAGGCCCTGCCTCCCACCCTGGACTGGTGATGGTGGCTTCAGAGCCCTGGCCCATCTCTTATCACCTCCTACCCTGCCCTACACTCCAGCTAAGCAAATAGGAGGAGGAGGAGGAGGAGGAGCAGTAGTAGCCTTTTATCCTCAACCTCTTGGTGTCTTGCAATGCCAGGAAGGAACCCAGGGTCTCACACACGTGAAAAATGTGCTGTAACACAGGGCTCCATGTCTACCCTCTGAGGTACAAAGGAGAAGACAAGAATCAGGCTGAGAAGTATGCCTGGCTTTGTGTGTTTCCAACCTTTTTGTTGAAATAAGGCAAACTTGAGAAAAATGCACTTATCCTAAATGTGAAGCTCAGAAACATGTCCAAAACCCAGCCATCTGTGTAACCAACATCCAGGTCAAGCAACAGAGCCTCCTGTTCCCCGGAGCTCCCCTTGGGCCCTGTTCCAGTCACTGCAGCCCAAATCTACTGTGTGACTTCAAACCCCACAGATTAGCTTTGCCTTGGCTTTTGGTTAGTGTAAATGGGATTTTACAACAGGCCCTCTTTTGTGTCTGCCTTCTTTTGTGAGGCATCATGCTTCAGCGATCCATCCACAATGTTTCGTGTCACTGTGGAGTGGCCGTTCTCATTGTTAGGTAGTACTCCATTGTGTGAGCACACTATCGTTTATTTATCCATTCCACTGTTGATGGGCATTTGAGTCGCTTCCAGTTTGAGGCTATTACAGAAAGTCTTAAAACAGTCTGTATTTTAAAAAGAAAAGAAAGAAAGCAAGAGAGCGAAAGAAACTTTTTAAACAACTGTTTTAAACAACTTTTAAAAAAACAATCAGGAAAAAATGATTATACATTCATTACATAATTTCATAAATACGTACCAAGCACCTAGAGGGTGCTGGACTGGTCTTCTCCTATGCCTATCTTTCACAAACCAGATGACATCCTATATCAGCTAGAAAGGATTTTGCAATCACTCCCTGCCTCCACTGACATTTCTCTCCTTTAAAAGCACAAGGTGGGTCTTACAGGAACACACAATAGATGTTGGGCCACTCTACTTGCCCTGCTCCTGTCCCTTTTCAGGTGGGTGTTCCTGAGCTGTGGGTGCTGGCTCTCTCACTTCTCTCCCATATGTGCTAGCATTCACAGAATATAGCTACATTTTTAAACAAAAGTCAACTCCTAGAGGAGACTCAGATTCAACTGGATCTCAGGTAGGTGGATAGCGTCAATGCAGGAAGATACTTACTGTTCATCCACACCCCCAAGGGATCATGTTTGTGCAAACACAGAGAAGACTAATGCCAAAGTGAGCTTGCCCAGGACAGCAGCAGCTAGGGAAACACATTGCATGTGCCTCAGAAGCCCAAGTAGCAGGGCCGCTGAATTGTGTCCCCCACCTCTCCCTACTCCGTAATGCAAACAATGAGAAACGGTTCAGTAGGCAACGGACTTTGCGATTGTGTAAATTTCAGCTCTGTGATAGACAATCCAGTTGGTCATCTTCGAGGAGCCGGGGCACAATTCACAGTAATATCTGAGTGTGAAACAAACCCCAGGGTCCCAGAAGCCCCAGGCACAGTCACATCCTACTTCAATTTCTCCAGAAATTCTCACTAACCTCTTAAGTTCTACCTAGGATAGTTGGGGAGATTTTTTTTCACATTTTATTTATTGGTGTGTATGTACGTGTGAGTATGGACGCTACAGAATGCTTGTGAAGGTCTGAGAACAACCTGCAGGAATCACTTCTCTCTTTCCATCATGTGGGTCCTGAGGCTTGAACTCAGGACATCAGTGTTAGGATGTCCTGACATCAGGAGCCTGTTGAGGCATCTTGGCGGCACCCTTACAAACATAATAATTACAGCAAGATAGATTTGGGATTTAAATTCTATTTAATTATTAGTGTGCCCTTGGGAAAATTACCCAGTCCATCTGAATCTGAATTTCAATGGTGACTGTGTTTATTTATTTCAGTTATTAAGTTTTTCGGCTATAAATTTTGCCTTTCATTCCTTTACGACCTGTTTTTTTTAGTTTATTTTTTATGAGATAATTTCTATTTTTCCATCCAATGTGAGCATTGTTTTCATTAGATCCTGAAGCACCATCGTGAGAGCAACATTAAAACACTTGTCTGCTAATTCCACAGTGTGCATCATTTCAGAGCCAGCCTCAATCATTTCCTATGGGTCAAGTTTCCTCACGCCTTCTGGTGTCTAGTCTTTTGGGGTCGCGTTCTGAATGTTGTATATTATTATGATGGAGTCTTTGGATTCCCTGGGTTACAATACAGAATATTTGGTTTGTGTAGTTAACTCTACTAGACTTTCACTGAAAAATACCCCCAGTTTAGGTTCTCACCCTTTATGTTGAGAGGCGGTGCTTTAGTCTCAGGCAGGCAACATGGTGTCTATATCCTACACGTGGGTTGGTTCAGAGGGGAAGCCTGATACTTGGCAGTTTGCACACAGAGCTGAGTTCCTTCCTCTGGTTTACTCCACTCTAGCATTCCTCTTTTACTTACTTAAAAAGAAAAGATGTATCCATTTTTATTTTATGTATACAGAGTTTTGCTTGCATATGTGTCTGCGTGCCACATGCATACTTAGTACTCAAAGCCATAAGATGGCCTTGGATTCCCTGGAACTGGAATTACAGATGGATTGTGAGCCACCATGTGGGTGCTGGAACCTAATACAGTCCTCTATAAGAGCAGCCAGTGCTCTTAACCACTGAGCCAGCCACCAGCCCCCTCCTTCGCTTCCTAAGTGCCTCGTTCCCTGGTGGTTAAGAGCACTCAGGTGAGATCAGAAGCAGAAGCCCCTGGAATCCCGCTCTGGAGAGCTGTGCAGACTGTAGGAGTTCATTCTGTAAGTGTGCTCTTAGTAGATGCTCAGTAGATGCTGCCTGAGCTGCTGTTCAGGGGATTCCTTTTCTCTGCCTAAACTCTGCTTTCCCAGAATGTGCAGATCCTCTATTCTGCCCTTATGAAGCCCCCGAAGCGGCTGCAGGGTAGAAACTATTTCCCCTCTTTGTAGGTGAGAAGCTCAGAGGGTGGGGCTTGCCCAAGGCCACATAGTTAACCAGCAGCGAACAGGAGGCCAGACCCCTGTGTTTCCTGATGTCTTCCTACAAATATCTGTGGGCACTGAGAGTAAGCAAACTTCAACAGACCCAGGCAGACTGGAGGAAGGGCTGTACCGCATCACCCTACTCTGGGGTCCTCATCTGTAGAAGGATTCTGAGAGTATTCACAGACTCCTGTCTCCTGGAGCCCAGCCTCTTCCTGGTGTGCAAGTCCTCAGCATTGAAGGCTCCAAACACACTGGAGAACTGTGAATTCCTGAGACTTCCTGTATTGATCATGAATGCAGACAGGAAGTGGTGCGCTGTGTGGACATCAGCACTGCTACCCAGGCTCTCAACAAGTTCTGTGCCTTAGAATCTG
Source organism: Peromyscus melanophrys (assembly GCA_902168415.1). Classification (NCBI taxonomy): domain Eukaryota; kingdom Metazoa; phylum Chordata; class Mammalia; order Rodentia; family Cricetidae; genus Peromyscus; species Peromyscus melanophrys. Next base: position 19,536 of record CABHPR010119812.1, read on the forward strand.
AGACCCAGTTTCCTGACTCACTAAATGGAAAAAATCCATTCCCGGACAGCTCTACGAGACCAAGAGACAGGACACAGAGTGTCTAATATTTCAAGAAACAATGTGTAACCACGGGAGGGTGCTGTCACCCCCTTCGCATCTTGGTCACTCAGAGCAGCATAAGACTCCTCAAAGGCCACAGCACAGGGTCCTTGTGTTTGAAGAGACACACCCTAAAGCATGTTCAACAGCACAGGGTTGGGTGTTAGACCACATTGCCCTCAAATCTTTGCCACTCTGCTTTCTAGTTGGGCATCTTGGGGCAAGGGATGTCACTTTGCTGAGCCTTAGTTCCCTTACAGGAACATTGGGAATAATAATGGCAATAAGAGGAACAGTAAATGAATTATAAGGCTATTATGAGTATTAAATGTGATTGTGTATGTTAAGTGCTTTACCTAGTGTCTGGCATATGGTAAGTGTTCAATAAATAATAGCTTCTAATGAAATTGGCAAATGTTACCTGTGGGTGCAAATCCACAGACAGGCTTTGAGCCGAGTGCCCCTCCCCCGTGGAAAGATTGGATTCCTATGCCCAGCATCGTCTAGGACCTGCCATGTGACCTCTGATCCTGGAAACACTCCAACTCCCTCATCTAAAAGATATGGGTTACATTAGAGCCTTTTTTAAAACCCCACAATGTCCAACTGCCTCTAAACTGATTCCAGGCATCTTGGGCTAGGCAGCAGGTGCAAAGGAAAAGAGTCTTTTAGCTTAGCCCCGGGCAGGGACCTGCAGGGACAGAAAGGTGGCTAGCCTGTGCTGAGTCCAGCAAGTGCAGTCATGCTCCCGTGGGCTGTCAGAAAGCCCGGGGTGGGGTGGAGGATAGATTTCTATCCGAAAAGGTGAGAGGGCACAGCCAAGGGAAAAGGGAGTTAACCACACCAGGCTGAAGAACCAGAAGCCCCCAGAGTGGAAGATGGGATTTCAGCCATCAAACTGCCTTAGTTGGTCCCCAACTCACTGCATCCCCCACCCCCACCCTGCTGCCTCCATTCTCCTCCTCCCCTCCATCCTATTCTGATGGGAACTGGTTTCGGTTGCATCCTGGAGTGATCTCATCCCTGGGCCAGGCCCAGCAGAATATCTCCCTTCCTCACTCCGGCTCTCCTCCAGCTCCAGGCAGTCAGAGGGACAGTTGGACCCAAACTTTGCCACTCACTGCTCTGTGACCCTGGACACATCACTCTGGACCTCAGTGTCCACATTTATAAAGATACAAGATGATCTTATTCTCGCAAATTTCAGCAAAACTTCATACAAGCAAATGCATGAACCAGTCCACGCACAGGGTCCCTAGCACACTTGCTGGTAGGGGCCTGAGAATGTCACATCACTGCAGACCTTTGATGCAAGCCCAGGCTAGAGCAGAGGCTGCAGCAGTCGAATGTGAACATGCATCATTTGAGATCTTGTTAGAATGCAGACACGGATCTGACAGGTTTGGGGTCAGCCTGAGAGTTGGCATTGCTAACAAGGTTTCAAGTGATGCTGAAGCTGGCAGACCATGGACCACACACACTTTGAATAGCAAGAAGCTACATGCTAAGATTACCATTATGAGTGATGCCTCTTAGAGTCCAGTAGGTGACAGAAAAGGAAGGAACTATGTGCCCCATGGATGCTAGTGCCATGTCTGCTGGAAAGTAACAATGGGTGCTATGAGAATGGAAGGAGATATACCTAACCTGGCCTTTGGGAGTCCTGAGGGACCTCCTGGCAGAGGTGACGTATGCAGGAAATCCACTGGCTGAAGGAAAAGGGAGAAGAAAATGGATGAAGAATGAAGCACTGATGGGTAGCATTGTAGAGAACAGCCTGCAGAAGCCCCTTAATCAGTGCTAGCTGAGATTGAAGAGTTTGAATGGGCCAGGAGCTATAGAAAATCTAGGGAGACAGGACACTGGAGAGGCATGGAGGAGTCAAATCCTGACGGGTTTAGAAAGGAGCTACATGTCTGAGCTCAGTTGTGTTAGGAGCACAGCTATGACATGGTCAGAATGAGGATTTGAAAAACTCCGACTGGGATCTGTGAAGAGACTGGCCCTCGAGGGCACACTCAGGCTCTTGCAGGACCACTGCAAGCAGAGACAAGAGTGGCATCCTACTCTTCCCCTTTCTCTATTTCCTGCTGGATCTGCCCTACTATATTGCCACCATAACACATGCACAGCCCAGAAGCCTTTAGCAGGGTGGCCAAACATGGCATAAAAGCTGGGAATGTCACCCCACCCTGACCCAGCAGACAGGATGTCGGGATTTCATCTTAGAAAGGCACAAAAGTTAAAGACACATTCTTTCAAAATCAGACACTTGTCTGGGTCTTCTAAGTCCAAGAAAGGACAAAAAACAAAGAGAATCCCCCTACTTGGAGTCCTACAGGGCTCCACAGCACTAACCGAGTGGGAGCATTGAAGAGGAACTCTGGGGTATGAGAGCAGATAGTGGGCTGAGAGAGCTGCACAAAGTCTCCAATGATGTAAAGTACACTTCAGAACAGTAGTGCATGGGCTAGAGAGATCTTCACAGGAGATGGACACGGGACTTCCAGCTCAGCTCCTCCGTTTGTCAGCAGACACTGGTTAGCTGTCCTTACCTGTCATTGCAGAGCTGAAGAACACATGGTTATCAAGCTATGCAGAGAAGTTCTGGCAGAAGCAGACAAGCTGGGCTTTATGCTCCACCTTGGACATACAGCTAATGGGCTTTGAGCAAGCAGAGTACCTCTCTGAGCCTCATTTTCCTGGCGGGCCTGTTGGCCAAGGAGTGCATCCATCTGCTGCTGAGTTCCACCTGGATATCAGAAAAAGGGGTTCACACTGTGCGTGGGCATCTCTGTGACAGGAGAGGGGATGCTGGCTGTGGCCATTCTGAATGTAGTGGTGTGCCATGCTCCTCTCTTGGTGGACTGGAGGAAGGTGGGACCCAGGGTTCAGAAGCAGGTAGAAATGGAAAGGATGTCAGGACATGTTGACCCACCTAGGTTAAGACAGACTAAAACTACACATTAGGACAGAGAATGGTCTCCTGCAGACAAATGCCATAGACTTGCACCTTGGCTTAGAGGCATCACCTGAAGGGAACCTGTGAAGACCTTCAAAAATCTCCTGCCAGGAAAGTCCCAGCTCTGCAACTTCACAGCTCCTTCCATCTCCTAGGTACCTGTCCCCACTCCACCTTCTGCCTCCATCCAGACTATCTCCTTTCCAGATGCCAAGCTCCACATCTGGTCCCCGGAACTTCAAGGCCTGGGGACCCAGCTCCATCCTAGCAGCCACAGCAGAGGTTTTTAAGCTAGTAGGACAGGATGGGCTTAGCATGCAGCCTCTGCTTTCCCATCCCCTCAGCATCCCCCCTACACCTGTCAGGGGATGCTCGGCAGTGTTTCCTCCTCTCGTTGGTTAGATAATTAAGCGCCCTTGTCCTCGGTCCCCTTCCTAATCTATTCATTGTGAGTCATTAGTGGATAATTGGACAGAGCTGAAGAACCTTGACAGCTCCAAGCTGGACTATGAGGCCCCGCCCCATGGGCTTAGCAGCCTCCTGCCCGGTTGCTCCGTGCAGAGGTGTCAGCCCAGGTAATTTTTTCTATATGTATTTCCTGTCCTTTGCAGACACTGTAGACAGCCTTGTTTCTCCTTCATCCTTCCACATTCACAATGAGTCTAAGCAGGGGCCTTATGTTTCCAGCGGTGTGCACTGTTCCTAGCCCTTTCCTTGGCGGATACTGAGTGCTCAATAAATGTTTGCTCAGTGAATGAGCAGATAATGGCGTCTCACAGGTAAATACATCATATTCCACCTAAAATCTTTGCCTTCCTTTCTTTTTCGGTTTATTTGTTTTACTTTGCTTTTTTTTTGTGTGTATGTGTGTGGACAGGGTCTTTTTGAGTAGCTTTAGCTGGCATGGAACTCACTCTGTAGATCAAGCTGGCTGACTTCAAACTCACAGAGATCTGCCTGCCCCTGCCTCCTGAGCACTGTGATTAAAGGCATGCACCACCACACTTGGCTTTCTTGCTTGCGTTTGAAGGCAAAGTCTCGCTCTGTAACCCAGGTTGACCTGGAACTGCCTATATAGCCCAAATTAACCTCAAATTTATGATTCTCCTCCTGCCTCATCCTACCAAATAGGATTACCAGCACCAGTTCTGGTAAATGTCTTCCTTCTCTACCTCCCTCTATCATCTCTCTCTCTTTCCTCCCTCCCTCTCCCCTCCTCCTTTCCCCTTTCCCCTCCTCAGGGTTTTATGCATGAAAGGGCTCTACCACTGAGCTATAGCTCCAAATTGTTACCTAACAATTTTCAATTAAGTTGCTTCCTGCATCTATGATGAAGGAGTGGTGGAAATATTCAGCAGCCGGCACCAGAGCATGGTCTCAGGGTGCTGCAGAAGGAGGGGTCCTTGTCCAACTGGCAGAGACCCAGGGAACTAGCTGCTCAGTGGCTGAGATGGATGAATTGACTTGGTATATGGACCGAGCCTGGCACATCAAGACCAGTGTCTGATGGGAGTGTATGAATGAGGGCACACATTGCCATGTCTGCAGGTCTCTCTGGACCTCACCTCAGCCTCTCTGTACTCTCCGCCATTCTCTGGCAGAGCAACCCTGCTAGCAGTAGAAAGAGACTGTAGCCAGGGCTCAGGCAGACACCCCAAGAGAAGACAGGATGCCCCCAGCAACAGCAACAGGCTTTCCTGGATGGAGTCCAAGCAACCCCTGCCATTGAATATTCCAGGTTCTACATTCAAATGTCGGGGACTGGAGTCTGGGGAAGCATGCACAGCCTCCTAGTCCTCTAGAGTCAGGACACTGAATACTGGTCCTGCTCTGACCCTGCCCTACTCTATGACATTGAACATGTTGTTTGCCCTCTGAGCTTTGGTCTTGCAAAATGCAAGATGGATTCTCCATTCTATCTCTGAAAAAAAAAAAGTCTTCCAACTTGGTCACCTAGTGTCCTCTCCAGAGGGACAAGTGGATGCTCAGTCCTCAATTCAGAGCCCACTACCCTTAGACTGATCCATGCACCAGATCTCTCGTTTACCCCCAATGCTTCCCTGGCTTCTTTGCCGAGAATGAGTCACAGAGGCAGAGATGTCTTTGCAGACATTACATTATTGACACCAGTCTCAGCCAACCAATTTGACAGCTGTCATCATCCCCACTTCATGGAAGGAGAAACAGGCCCAGGAGAAGGCTGTGAGAACACCCCAAGGTTGCACACTAGTGTCAGACCCGGGCCTGCTGGCTCCTTACATGACAACACAGAAGCCTGTCCCAAAGAAGAAAACATTTGTTCTCTTCCTTTCCTTTGCTCCTGCACCAGGCCCCTGTCCCACCCTCACAAGCAAAGAGCTTCAGCGGTGGTGTCGCTAAGCAGTGCCCCTATCAGGCTCGATGCAGTGAGGGGGGCATGTGTTGCTGGCTTCCTGGCTGCTAAGATGCCCTTCAGTCTTGAGCTTCCAGCTGAGATAGCCCAGCCGGGGCAGGGATGAACCAATGGGTGGAGCTTTGTTGCTGGCGGCCTGGGACAGCAGGAAGTAAGCTAGCCACAGAAGCAGGAATGAGTGCACAGACTGAGTCCTTCTGGGTCTCACGGGTTTGGGGGAACTAAATTTGGGTATATATGATACCAAGTGATGAGTGCTTGGAGAGATCCGGGCAGGCCAGAGGAGCTGGACCCACCACTGACAAAGCTGCCTACCCTGAGCAGCTGGGCAGAGCCATCCTTAGCTACTGGCAAGAGCCATGAGCTGAGTAAGGCAACCCTCCACCTCCATCATGCATAAGTTTCTTTTGGATGGCCCCGGCATGGGGAAAGATTATTCCAGAGTCTGAGGCCAGGAGAATCCCAGGTAAATGGGTTAGGGACACTGAGGGTATCACGATGAGGCATCACCAAAACATGTCTAGGTCCTACATTAAGAGGAAAGGGCACACTCTTACCTGGGGCCAGTCATAAGGGCTGTGATAAGAAATGCCCTCCAATAAAGATGGTCACCCTGAGCTGGGTGGTGAGTGCACACACACCTTTAATCCCGGCACTCAAGAGGCAGAGGCAGATGGAGCTCTGCAAGTTCGAGGCCAGCTTGGTCTACAAAGAGAGTTCCAGGACATCCAGTGTTGTTACAACAGAGAAACCCTGTCTCAAAAAAAAAAAAAAAAAAAAGGACAGTCACAGAAATTGTTTCAAAGTCAATGTGTTCCTTGAAAAGACCCTTCCCCTCTGTGGCTCCCTCTTAGGAGAACCTTACACCCTAATCACAGCCAGATTTGCCAAACTACACACCTATGGGTGACACAGAACAGGGAAGATGGGCAGACCAAGGAGTGCCAAGTCCTCAAGGAGGAAACCAGAAGGAACAGGGCTTCCCAGATCCGGATGCTCTCCCTCCACATGTCTTTGACAGGGGAATTGTTTCATGTCAAGAAAACTAGTCAAGCCTGTGGTCCCAGCACTCAGGAGGCAGAGACAGGGGGATAGAGAGTGGCAGGCCAGCTTAGGCTACATAGTGAAATCTGTATCAAGAACTAAAAGAAAACAGTCAAGAAAAGTGAAGTTCAGAGAGGTGAGCAGGTTTCCCAAGAGCATATTCACGAATACAGTATTGTCTTTCTGTCTTCAGCGAGCACCTGTGGGAGTCCTTGCTCCGAAGCCACGCACGGCGACGGATGTATCCAAGCCTCTCTGCTTGAGGTTTATTTTCTTTAACTCTTCTCTAGCCTTGCCCACATCTAAATCCACAGTAACTTTTGAGCAGCCTTCCCAAGGCATAAATTAATTGCCATAGAAACGTTAACTTTTCTCTACTCCTATTTAATTGGCATATGTTACATTTGATTAAGTCTCCCATTTACAGTGCCAAGTGCAAGGGACATGAGCAGGTTTGAGAGTGTGTACCGTGAGCACATGACAGTGTCGGGCTAACGAGAAATGAACATCTGGCATCCCAAGGGCGATGTGGTGGCGTGTTTCACAGAGGGGATGCGGAGGTCATGTAAGCGTCCGTCAAGGGACGTTAGCTAAGAGAGAGTCTCTTTCTGGGCAGATTCAAATCCTAGTCTATCTGGCTCCAAAGTTCTGGTTTCTCCCTCATACTGACAAACTACACCACCAGCATCACTAACTTCATACTTCGGTGCAGGGCCAGCAGTATGCGGACCTAAACTCTTAAGATCCACCTTTTAGATTATTACTAAGGGTTTTCCCCTAGCCTTCAGCTTCCTCTGGAGTCCTCTGGAGTCTTCTTTCTACTTCTTAGTCTTTCCCATGGCCCCGCCCACAAAAGTGGTAACCTTGAGTAGGGAGACTGGAGATGTTGAACCTGCTACTTCTCCTGGCAGGCTTTGAGACAGGATGGGCCCCTCTGCCTCTACAGGCTGTACCTCCACTTTGAACCACCTCATAGCTCAATGTTCCCTCAGCCACTGTGGGTAGGGTGGGCAACAGATACCTACCACACACAGGAGCCAAGAGGACCAAGAGAGCAGAAGGAGGTACATAGGGGACATTTCCCTCCTCCTTCAACAACCTCCACCATCTTCAAAGAAACCTACCTAGAGTCTCAGAACTGGACAGAATTATGAAAAAGATTGGGTACACTAGTTTCCAAATGATGTGGCATAAATCCCTCCTAGTTTGGAATCAAAATGAGTGGCTTGAGAAATACCTGGTTGGCCATGGTTTCAACTGGTATGTATGTGGAGGCGGGGGAATTTAGAGCCCACTGTGGGTTGGAGGGAGGAATGGGCTTCTCATGAACTTCTTGCAGGAACTCTCTCCTAAGAATCCCTCTTTGCAAGTCCCGATCTAGGCTACTGCTCTTGCCTTACTGAGAAGAATTCTGCAAATGGAAGTTCAGACACCAGAGAGCTCCCAGCAATAGAACTGAAGGGGTGTCCTAGGGAGCCTCGTTCCACCATAGTCCCCTGCCCCCACCTACCCTCTCTAGCTGGAAGGCTCATCTGATCCAAAGCTGGGCAGAAAGAAAGACCTTAAAGAGAAGGTTGGATGGAGTCCTTGGCCCCAGGAACCTCTGCAAAGGTCCAATTCCTAGAGCTGAGGGATCATGGAGGTAAAGTATCATGCCAGCCCTAGACTCAATTGCAGATGCCTTTGGACCTCTGAGATTTGTCACCTGTTAATCTCAAAGTCTTCTCTCAGCCTGACCCAAGGCTTGGAAAAGAGTCTGAGCCAGCTCCTAAACCCCTTTCCAACAGGGAACCAGCCCAGCAGCCAGCCCCTTCCCAGGGACTGAACTGCAGCATCTCCCATCAGCATCCTGGGCAGAGTGTGGATTAAGAAACGGCCAGTCTTAGGCCCTGCTCCTGAGGGCAGTGGGGCCTCAGCCCATGTTTGCCTGCCTCCCAGAAAACTGCATCTCCTGGTAGAGCACAAAGTGACCTCAGCCAGTGCTAGGCAGGGATGCCAAGTCGTCAAAGCCAGCACTAACTCATAACATTCTGCTCATCCCTGCCCATTATGTCTGCTCCTGCCTCAGCCCTGCCCTCTCTGCTCGGATTGCAGGCATAACCTATGTTACTTTGGGCTTCCTAATCCCCTAGCATTCTCACTCTGTCCCATGCAGGGCTCGCTTCCTCAGTGGCAACAGCAGCTCCAGTTTGACCATTGAGGGTCACTGTCTAGTATGCCTGGGCTTCAGGTCATGCACTCACCCCAGCCCACCCTCCAAAACTTTAAGCCCCATCTCTCTCTAGTTATTACCTTTTGGGGTCCCTTGTACACATTCTCACCCCTCCCCGTCAAACCTGCCCTTTGTAAAGGCTCTGATCATTGGCAACTATCTAGCTATTGACTTGTTATGGCTTAAGGGAAAGGCGTACCTGTTCTGGTGGCAACCCAGTCGCTACTAACCCACAGGGGGAAAGCTGGTGGCCTGCCTTCCATCCTGTCTTTTCAATCAAGCTGCCAGGCAGCCCCACCTCAGCCCAGAACCCTGTCTTCGGCCCCATAGGTCAAAACACTTGCCACATTATGGGAATTGTTGATTCTCCTCTGCCTCCTCCACTCTGCTGGGGTCCCGAGGGCCAGGCTAAGCTCTCTTCATTTCTATATCCCCAGCACATCCCACCTCAACTCACAAAGCCCACACCTGGTGGCCCCAACGCTGTTGTCGTCTGAATTTCTTGATCAAAGGAGAGAATGTATCTCTGTTCAAATAACCTTACAGACAGCTAGGGAGGGTAAAAATAAGTCTCCCCAAAGGGCAGCGAGAAGGCAAGATGGGCAATCAGAAGGGCCTGGCAGGCCAAGAAGGGACAGCGCCGGCTAGACAAGCCAGTCCGGGACTGAGACTCAATGTTCCCATTCACTTTGGCAACCCCTGGCTGCTTATCGTGCCAGGGAAGTTATTGACATTGAAATTGAAATTGAAATTGAGTTAGAAGAAGGGAGGGAGGCCTGCGGGAGCCATGCAAATCAGGGTGAGGGAAAGGGAGACATTCCTATTCTGGGAAGCCCTTTATTACCAGGTTCCCAGCTCCTGCTAATTCATAACCTGTTGCAAGGAGTCGGCCTTTCATCTTTCCTGACACAGAGGCTCTGGGAATAGCCGTTAGGCCACTGGGCCCAATCTGCCTCCTAGGCACAGCTCTGTTTCTGCACACCTACTGTGCACCAGTCACTATACAGCAGCAGCATCAATGTCGGCTTAACCTCTCCAAGGCTTCCAAAGCAGGAGCCTGTCCTGCAGCCCTGACAGGTGGGTGGCCAGCCCATAACTGAATGACTTCAATGACAGGGAGATCACTACCTGACTAACAGCCCATTTTGTGTGTTGGACAGCTCCATTGTTCCAAAGGTTCTTCCTGTGCAGGAATGTGCCTCTCCCATGGTTGCCATGGGTACTAGCCCTCCTCCTCCTCTAGGAGCCTCCACGGGGGACACCTATGCCTATAATCAGGGATGCAGGCTAGCTTCACGGGGGTGGGGGGGGGATGGTGCTTAGCCATCCCCCCCACCCCCCGAGGTAAGGGGGACCTGGACTGACCCTGTCTCAAAGGGGACGACCCAGCTGTCGAGACTGTGTGTACGCAAGTGTTCCATCCCCTGTACGTGTGTGCTCCTGCCTGTCAGTCTCTCGCTCTCATTTGTCACCTTTCTGTCACTCCCATCATAAAATGGAGCCCAGGTGTGAGAGAATCAGCTGCACTCAGGAGGCAGGAAGGCGTGTTGAGTAAGACTGACAGGGAGACAGGAAGTCGGGCAGGCTTTGCAGAAATGCAGGCAGCAGGCAGCTAACAAACCTTGTGGTCTTTTCCCAGGACAGGTGGACAGACAGTTGTGACAGATTGACAGAGCCAGACAATGGCAGATAGTCATGTCACCTCTGCTCAAGAAGGCAACCTAGTGCTTCCGGAAGACCTAGGCTACCCTCCTGGCTACTGATCCCTGTGTAACCAAGGAGTTTCCAAAGAAAGCCTGAGACTCTGGGAACAGAAGACATCCGGTCACTCCCAGCATGCCCCACTCCCTCTGGATGTCCCATGTGACCACGAGGTTGCTCCCCAGCTGCAGCCCTGTGAACCACACAGCACAAGCCAAAACAGGACCAGAGAGGGTGTCCACATTCCTTCAGACTTCCACAGATGGATCACCAGAAGCATATTCTTCCAGGGCTTGGGTGTGATGACACCCCCATTCACTCTCAGGAGCCCATTTGTGAGAAAGGAAATGTCAGAGAAGGGAAATGACTGGCCCAAGACTCTAGAGCTTTATGAGGAGCAGAGATGTGACTTGAATCCTGATCCGAGTGACTTCAGAGTTTTTTTTTTTCATCTCTTCATTCCCAGCACCATTTCCAAAGGACACCCAGACCTCATTTGGCTCCATGAACTTACATTCCCTGTGTTTTCTCAAGAGAATGAGGTAGTCATAAGAAGACTACATGATTTATGTCCTGAAGGAAGTTCCCACAGGAGGAGGCTGTGAATTGGTCCAGAAATAGCAGATGATGTCAGCCAGGGCATTCCCCCCACTCCCGGGCCCTTGGCACCATCCTCACAGGACCATCATCAGAATTGATGCGCCAACAATCACAGAGATTAGAGTTGCCCTTTCCTGGCTTGGCCTGCTCAGACGTCATCCCTGAGGTTCAGGGAACACCTGTCTGTTTGACCAGCTCCCTCATCATCATGTACACTGCCTCCTTTGCCAAGCCTGGGAATAGAGCCTCAGGAGGCAATGTCGTATTCCAGCCACGTGGGAACCGTGTCCATCATCACCCAGTACCTCATGCTTTCCTAAGCTGCCTGTTCAGGGTCTCCTGGCACGTCACATCACACTTCCAAACCTGATCCTCGTCTTCGAAGTGCCTAGCCTCCTCATTCAGTTTGGTTAATTACAGCCTTGCTTCTGGCACACACCTAGTGCTGGACACTGGAGTCCTTATGCTTATTGCCTGACCTTGATCTAGATTCTTTCTCCATGTAGGCTGCTTTATGTCTAGAATAAAGGCAGCCATACGCTGGAGCCAGCTGCTTCAGGCTCATGAGAGAGGATTCTAGACATCTCTGACTCCATGTTCAGGGGTTTTCACAGGAGTGGGCTCTAAGTAGTTGTGGTGGGATGCTCGCACAAGGAAAATAACAAACACTGCAAAGCAGGTCTTTTAGGATTTGTGAAGAGCTGGTGATTGAACATTTACCAGAATAACCCTGGATAAAGGATGTGCACAACTGAGTGTGGCCACAGGACTCAGCACTTCAGGATGATGGCAGGCTTTCTATCTCCCACTCTGTGAGGGACACGCAGACACAATGGCCCACCCCCATGCCACAGAGTCAGAAACTAAAGAAGGCTGGCTCCAGTGGGTCATAGTGGGTCAAGAGCATGCCAAGGATTAGGCTTTGAAGCCTGGGACCCTCCATGTGCTGAAATCAGCCTTTTACCCTTACCAATCTACCTTCAGAGCAAATGGTGTAAGATTCAAAGATGGCAAAAGCAGAGGCTGGGGAAATGGTTCAGTCAGTAAATACTTGCCATGCAAGCAGGAAGAGCTGAGTTCGGATCCCCAGTACCACATAAAAGCCAGGCAGAGAGGAGGGGGAGAGAAGATCTCCAAAGCTTGCTGGCAGGACAGTCTAGCCAAATTGCTAAGCTCCAAGCTCAGGAAGACATCAATGACACCAATCTCTGACTTGCATAAGCATGTAGTACACAACAGAGAGAAAAGAGAGGAAGGGAGAGATTGAGAGAGAGAGAGAGAGAGAGAGAGAGAGAGAGAGAGAGAGATATAGAGAGAGAGAGAGAGAGAGAGAGAGAGAGAGAGAGAGAGAGAGAGATATCAGAGCACTTGGGGAAATCTTGGCTGGAACAGTATAGGACCAGCCAGGATGGGCTAGGAAGGAATCCTCTTTCAGCCCCCAACAGAAACAGGAGCTCTATGCTCACCCTCAGGGCTCTCTTTGGTGGGGACCCTGGGAAGGCTCTTCTCTTCCCCTCTCTGTCAAAGTTCTTAGTGTGTCCTGAGAGAAATGGGGGGAAAAAGAGGTGTCTGTGGCCCAAATGGGGCTGGGAGGCCCTGAGGAGCTGCACAGTCCTGTCCACAACAGTGGCCCAAGTACAGGGCCCAGCTCCTTATGGGCAGTGGCAGAGAGTCAAGCGCTGAGTGGATTCAGACAGAAGAAAGTTTAGGCCTCCAGTTGTGGTAAGATATATCTGTGTGAGTTGCTGATAGATCTTGAGAGCACAGGAGTAGTCAGAACAATTTGCCTCAAAGACAGGCAGGGCACATACACCCACACACTCGCACCTCCGGGGCAGTCGTAAATACCCCTCACTCCGAGATGACTATCACATACATTCACAGATAGGCACACAGGTGTGTCTGCCCCCAAACAGAAGTGCTTACAGAAAGAAGTACTCTCATTCAGGCACATGGTGTGCTATGAACATTTTCATGGAGAGGCTTATGCTCAGGCCCCTGATCCACCTAACGATCAAACTGAGGCTGCCATTCCCCCTGGGCTTCTGCCATGAGCCTCTGCCTGGACCCTTGGTCTCCAGACTCACCTCTGGTGCCAGTCTCTAAACAGCCACATCCATTCGTATTCCCAGAATTTTATTCTGATCTTGCCCCCTCCCCTTCCTGTGGGGAAATCTATCCTTTAATAGCATCTCCTGACTCCTTCATTAGGAGTCCAGCCTCACATACAAACTTTGAGATGCGGCCCCTCTGCCTTCCCATCCACACTCTGCCTGTGCTGCCTCCTGTAGCCCCAGCAGGCAAACTCTCTATAACACTTGGAAGGTCACAGGGCTCAAATGCCCTGGGTAGAGGTAGCGCATCCTTGCCATGTCTGGTTTCTCTGGAAGCTGTTGGCCATGTGCCTTTTCTCTGGGAAGGGTGGTGGCCATGCTTCGCCTTTCCTGTTGCATGGTGAACTCATCACAGCTCACTTGCACTCTGTCATAGGCTCAGGCTCACAAAAGGACCTCAGGAAGGGTTTAGAGATGGGCTAGACCATTGGGCCTTTTCAGTACCCCCAACCCCAGCTGGACTTTCCATTCCTCCTAGATGGGTCTGGGTCTCATTGCTAGACAAGATTCTCTAGACACAGCTCCTCCACCTTGCCCCACTCCCACCCCCAACTACAGCCAGGAGGATTCAAGAAGTCCTTTGCCAACCCATGGCCTGGGAGCAATCTTCAGGCTAGGAATCTCCTGGAGTAGAGTCCAGTTCCTCTGTGTTCAAACATGTGTCAGTCATTTGCAGCCTTCTCTGGATAGCTTTGGGTTGGACATTTAATCACATCGGCTTCCAAAGTCAGAATGTGAGCAGCCGTTCTCGACAACCAATTGCCTCACCCAGCATCAGGCTCCCCTCCCATGTTATGGCTGCTCCTTCAGGGATGAAGAGCTCACTCCCTGCCGGGCTGGGCACCACAGAGTTAGGAAGATCTCCACTTCTGTGTAAGTCATCAACTGCCTCAGCTCGGCCCTCTGAGGCTTCAGCAGTCACCAGCATCCTCTAGAAGAAGCCTCTATCTATCTGAATAAGAGGACTAGCCCTGTTCATGTGACCATTGACCCTCATGGCATGGATTCTGTTCACCTTCCCTTTGAGCATCTGCCCACTTACCACACAGCACTTAGAATCAGCCCCACTGCTTTCCCACCTCCCCAACCCCAGCACCTCCACCAAGCCCTTCCTAAGACCCTCAGCCCCATATGACCCCAACCCCCCACCTTCTTCTCTTTCCTGTCCCTGCTATGAGCTTTCTAAGGGCCCCCACACCCACCAATACCAAGAGGTCTTTCTTATGGGCAATGGGGGGGGGGGCAGATTTAGAAGCTTTTCTGCCCACTGTGTGCCAATTGAGGTAAGGAACTTCACTCTCACGCATTCTGAAAAGGGGGCAATAACCTCTCACTGGCCAAGGGCAGTGGGGATTAAATAAAACCTCCAAGAGAGGGCCTGGCCCAGATGTACACAGAACTCACCCTACCTGAGTCCTTCCCAGGAAGTTTGTCCTTGTGTTGGAGACCCCAGACATGCCAGCTCCCTCCATGTCCAAATGGCATGAATTTATCCAGCATCTGCACAACCCTCTATCAAGGGCTCTGCTAAAAGCAAGATTCATAACATCTAATGTGTTCCCTTCATCTGCTAATTTAATAATTCCGCTAAAAAATGAGCTCGTTTGGCCCACGATTTGCTTCCCAGAGGCCTAACGCCTCCTATTGCTCACGACTTCATTAGCTCTCAGACACAAACATTCACTGCCCACCCCTGGTTTTGAAGAAAGCAAAGCTGGATGTGATCGATTATGTGCTCCCTGCTCTGACTCCCTACTCCATGGCATCTCGCTTTTGGAAGACAAGGGTAGCCACACTCGCTCTTTCTGCTGCCTTCTCCTCACCTGCTGAGAAAACGGGCTTCTGCCCATTGCAGTAGGGCCCCAAGACCCAGAAGGACCAGTGTGTTCAAGTTCCAAGTTCAGATGGGTATGAAGATGGCTCCCCCACGAGCTGTGTTCTCGTGCAAGTCAACAAGATGAGGCACAGGGGCGAGTTCTGGGGACCAGAGATGCCATATGTATGCTCTAGCCTCATCCAGCAGCTGTCACGGGATACCTGGGGTTGTGTAATTTACCAAGAACACAAACAATTTTTCTCTCAGTTTGGAAGACTGGGAAGTCCATCAAGGTGCTGGTAGCTTGTAAGTCTTGCTCTCTCTACTCCAAAATTAAACCTTAGTACGTATCTCACCCATCCTT
Source organism: Peromyscus melanophrys (assembly GCA_902168415.1). NCBI lineage: Eukaryota > Metazoa > Chordata > Mammalia > Rodentia > Cricetidae > Peromyscus > Peromyscus melanophrys. The sequence continues at coordinate 34,822 of CABHPR010119812.1, forward strand.
ACGTGGTGGGAGGAACACAAGGGGTAAAAGGCTGCCCTATTACTCTCCAGCCCTTTGATAAGGTCACTAATCCATTTCATAGCAGCCCCATCCTCATAGCTTAATTACCTCCTAATGGTCCCAACTCTGCTGCATTTTTGCACAGGCATGTATAGCACGTGTGTGTGCATGCATTCATATTCACACGTGTGTGTGTGTGTGTGTGTGTGTGTGTGTGTGTGTGTGTGTGTGTGCACTTTTGCACACACCTTGACTTGGCTAGTCTAATTGGCCAGATTGCCCTAGGGATTCCCTGTCTCAACCTCTGTACCAGTGAGTTATTTTGTTTGTTTGTTTGTTTTTTGTTTTGTTTTGTTTAATGTGCACTGGTGTTTTGCCTGTGTGAGGGTGTTAGATCTTGGAGTTAAAGATAGTTGTTAGCTGCCATGTGGGTGCTGGGAATTGGACCCCGGTCCTCTGGAAGAGCAGCCAGTGCTCTTAACCACTGAGCCATCTCTCCAGCCCTGTTGAGTTTTTATCGTCAACTGGGCACAACCTAAAGTCATCTGGAGTAAGGGATCCTCACCTGAACAGTCACCTCCATCAGAATGCCCTGTGGGCATGTCTGGGGCTGTGTATGTCTTGGTTGTTGACTGATGTAGGAGGGCCTGATAGATACTGTGGATAGTACCAGCCCCAGGCAGGTAGAGCTGGGCTATATAAGAAAGCAAGCTGAACAAGTTGGAGAGAGAAAGCCAGTAAGCAGCATCCCTCGGAGGTTTCTACTCTGACTTCCTTCCAGGATAGATTGTGGCCTGGAAGTGTGGACCAAATAATCCCTTTCCTCCTGTAAGTTGCTTTGGACCAGGATGTTTATTACAATGAAGGAGAAAGCAAACTGGGACAGCCAACCAAGTGCTGGGATTGCAGGCAGGCCACCACTCCTGCCTGCCTTTTACGTGGATCGGCAGACCTTCCTGCAGGGGCTCAGTCCTCCCCGGTACATAGCAGATACTATATCTGCTGAGACATCTCCCCAGATCTCAAAATTCTTACTGCTGCCACAATGGGACTTGAGTGACAACAGATGAATTTGGGAGGAACCCATTCTTCCAACATGCAGCACAGTCAGGAATTCAAGCATTGCACTCTTGCAAGTTTTTATGTTTGGGAGAGGTGACATTTGGTCCCATCTACTCCCATGGCCACCTCTGAGCCTCACTCCATCACTTTCTGTGGTCTTAGTGTCACTAACCTTGGGTAACAGTATCTGGGGACCTCTAGGAGACTGATGAATGGGCTTCAAGGAGCCAATGATCTTCACAAATTTGAATATACAATGTCCTATGTATGTGTATAATCTATCTCGACATTGTAATCAAATTCTCAGAGGGATCTCTAGACCAGAAAAGACTTAAAGCCAATGCTGTAGAGCAGTAGTTAGGCACACTTTGTTGTGGAGACCCAGAAATGGCTTTAGGGGGCCGTGGAGTTCCAATTATTCAACTCTATGGCCACGGTGTCCCAATAAAACTTTATTCAATCAAGCAAACCTGGGCTACAGGCTGTAGCTGGTTAATCCAGCAAAGTGGGGGAACTTTTGCTTTCAATGGGAAAACACTAGAAGTCTTTCGGCTTCTTCACCCAGGTTATTACAGATTCTAAAGCACTAAATACAACACCCAGAAAGAGAACTACTAAGATTAACTGCAGCCTCCAAAAGATCTACAGCCCTGGAGGAGAGGCGAGGATGGGACATTGTCATTCAGTGTGTTGCGGACTGTGAGAGAAGTTTCCAAAGGGAGGTATAGCTTAGAGAAGACCTTGAAAAGTCAGGGAAGGAGTCTGGATGGATACTCACTTGCAGAGTAGGAGATGCTACGAGCAGGGTCACAAGGAAGGGGGGATTGGCAGGGCACCCAAGGGAGAGGAAACAGTACGTGCAAAGGCACTGAGGCACATGCCCTGTTTGGATGAATGTGAGGAAGGCAGTCAGAATTGGTCAGTGGGTTGTGGGTGTGAGTCAAAGGAAAGGAGGTCAGAGAGGAAGCTAAGGTGATCACAGAAAGGCCTTTCTATCTAAGCTGAGGAGCTTGGATTCTATTCCAAGGTCAGTGGGTCCAGGAAGGGACTGGACCTTTAACAAACAACTGCAGCCCTTTGTGGAGTTGTGTCCCAGGTGAACATGCACACGCCATTTCTCTCTGACAAGTGTTACTTTTGGTATTGACTCAGATTTTAATACCCCAAGCCCCCTTGATATTCCCGGTTTAATCCAAATCACACAAACCCCAACTCGCCTACCTGGTAATAGAGGGATTTCCCCCATAAGTTATTATACCCACATAAACATCCTCTCCACCTCTGAATTGGGGATCTCAGAACAAGGTCAGCGTAATATCACCAAGCAGACAACTGCTAATGTGCAATCAGAATGAAGCACTTAAGATTTAAGGGGAGTTATTGGTTCTCCACATGGATGGGCTCCATTCACAATCACTCCTAACCTTGGAGAGGTATGGGCACAGGTAGATGCAAGAACCAGAAACAACATGGCCAGATGTGAGCAGCCATTACTCTGAACCAGCAACCGACAAGCACAGCTTCAATCATACAACCTCCTCTCTCCCCCACTGGCCAATTTCCACTCTGGGTCTAGGGTGTCAGAGCTGCATGCTGTTCCAGGCTTTGGTACTTCTCATCTACATGCTGGCTCCACCAGAGTAGGACTGAACCTGCTTCATAGTCCCCATGCTCAGCACAGCCAGGCATACAGTTGACATTCTATTTGTAGAGTGCCATGAGATCCCAGGGTTAGTTCTGACTCCTAATCTTAAAGAAACACAAGCTGCAAGCTTGGTGCTCTGGAATATGAGTGAATGAGGGTGTGGTGGGTCAGCTGGCTCCTCCCATTTCAACTCCCTGTGGCTATGTCTTCATCGACTCTCTCATCAAGTATGCCCATCTCTTTGTCTTGTAGGTACATGGTACAGTTGTACTTCCTGGTCCTCTTGTTTTTAGGAGTGCTATGTGACTATCTAGCCAGTGACTTATGAGCCAAAGGAGACTTGTGGTTAGTTGTGGCCAGTGGAATGTGAGTGAGATGTCACTTACTGGCTGGTAGGGAGAAAGCCTCAAAGTTCTCTAACACATCGACAGGCAGTGATGGAGACAGAGACTACTGCATCCATCCACATGCATGAGTGACTACATTGCCCTAGCAATCCATGGAGAGATGTACTGTGAAATGAGAAATAGCCTTGCTTGCTCCAGTCTCTGAGTCTGAGGCCCAGGGCTTATTTGTCACCCCCGCACAACACGGCCTTATCCTGACTTGTCATTTTCCTCTAATGGCTCTCCTTCTTTTCACAGGCTCCACCACCCAATTTCCTCTCTCTAAGCAACTTGATGCCTTCCTCTTCATGACAGTCTCCATTTCTTGAACAAACATTCTCTACGCATCAGCAGGAAACAGAAAACAAAAAAACTGTGGGATAAAGAGACATGCCCCCAGAAACGCACGTTCTGGCAGATGCTGTGCTGGCCTGGCGGTTCCTGCACAGGAAGTCCCTGATAGGGCTGTTTCAGTTCTCCCAACGCTCTCTTCACTGGCCATCTGGCTTGTCCTTGAAGATGGAGATTTGCAAGTTACCTCTCCTCTCCAAGGACCTCTCACTATGCTCTAGTTTTATTTCTGCTACCGTGAAAAGATACCCTGACAATATTCAGCACAGAAGAGAAAAGGGTCTATTTGTCTCATAATTCTAAATTAAAATTTATCACTTTGTGGAAATCAAGGCAGGAACTCAAGCAGCTGGTCATATCACACCCACAGTTAAGAGCAGGGAGAAATGAATGCACCCATGCTGCCTGCTTGCTAATGTAAGATGGCTTTCTCCCCTTACACTGTTTAGGACTCCCTGCCTGGGGAATGGTACCACCCAAAATGACCTGGATCTTCCTATATCAATTAACAACCAAGGCAATCCCCTCACAGATATGCATATAGCCAGCCGCCTCTAGATGATTCCTCACTAATATTCTCTTCCTAGGTGACCTAGGTTATGGTAAATCGATTTATAGCAAGTGCTCTTCTAAAATTAATCAGCATACACCACCATGCTTCCATGGCCCCTAAGGCTCTTTTGGGGGATGCTCTTCTACTATGGGTGGTCCAAGGCCAAGGTCCACACCCACGTAAGCCCTGGAACCCTACTGCCATGCTCATCAGTGGAGCATTGAGTACTTCAACAGCTCTGGTTGTTATTGGTAAAATAAACTAAAACACAGAGGATAGTGACAGCATGCCCAGAGACACAAAGTATCTGAGTTCCAGGTCAGAATAAGAATCTAAGATTCCTGTGCCCCTGAAAGACAGATGGGCCTTGGTGCATCCTCAGTACCATAAGAGAATTGTGAGGGATGCTGCAAGAAGCCTTGAGACCCACGGACAACAGTCCCAAAGAGAAGAGCAGCAGGCAAGAGAGGGATGTGGAGAAGAATGTGGGAGAGGGGACAAAGAACTTCCATCCCTAATGGGAGCTAATGGAGGGGAGGCGTCTGATACACCTGAGCCATTCCCCTGCCTCTACACAGTGAACCTCTGCTCCTCTGAACCAACACTTCTCCTACTCCCCTGAAATAGTCTTCCTGGGCCCCAAACAGGCTCAGAGCATCACCCACGGGCCTCTGTGCCATGAGGTACATCATCATCACCTCTTTTGAAGGACCTCCAGTCCTGAAAGAGGCCTGTGGTCAGATTTCCATTCCTGCAGCATATACCTAAAACACTTAACTAATAGGATTCCTCTTCCTCGTGGCTTGGAAGGGTTGGGTTCATGATTGATGGGTCCACTGTGTTTCCACCTCCGTGGAGGAGGGTAGCACATCCCAGCAAGAGCACTTGGCTTGCCTCATGGCCAGACTAACAAAAGAGAGGAAAAGGCTAAAGTCCCATAATCCCACATAAGGACACTCACAATGACCTAAACACTTCCCACTGGCCTTCCCAGCTAGGGTCAAATCCTTTAACACACTGACTTTAGGGGACACTTAATCCACATGACAGCAAGTCTTTTATGCACTTAGATGTGGGGATAGAGGAGTCATGAGGGCCATGTCTGGGCCCTGCAGCCCTTTACAGCAAGTGTTCTTCTTGTGATGGCTACGCCCTGTCTTGGGATCCTCTTCCACCTGCTCCCTGGTTGCTTATCTCTCTCACTTCGTGGACCAGGTTAAAGTTGTGTGTCAAGGTGAACCTGACCCTGAGTTCAGAAGTCTGTGCGGAGACTAGAGACTTAGCAATTAACGCTCAGTTGGGAGTAAAGGTGCCCAGGGAAATCTGCTGCAGCCATGAGCCTGGCAGACAGGCAGGCTCAGCAGGCAAAAGGTAGTGAGGGGCAGCATCCTCCACACACTGCCTGCTTCCTCTCCTCTGGCAAGATGCCATTGAGGAGGGGGTAGTGAGCGGGGGTTGGGGAGCTGCATGGGGCTGGGCAGGGAGGGGACAGGCAGGCCTGGGGAGAGGGCATGCTCCCTACCCCTTTCTGGAAAGGAACAGCCACAGGGTCCTGAGACTGCCAACCCCGTGAGCCTCCCGATGGTAAGGAGTAGGCTCTGAGGGTCAAAGGTGCTTACACGTCACAGCATGGAACACTCAGTGCACACACTTAACACAGGAGCCAGCACGGGACAGACAGCATGCACAGCACCTGCCAGGCACACACCTGGCCATGCATTCCTCAGGCAGGCAGGAAGACGTACTCAAGCGTGGTCACAGGTGCATGAGCACACAACAGCACACGCAAGCATGTGCACATGTGCATGTATACATGCCCCCCCCCC
>CABHPR010119815.1:4400-23836 GCA_902168415.1 Peromyscus melanophrys
TGTGTGTGTGTGTGTGTGTGTGTGTGTGTGTGTGTGTGTGTGTGTGTATTGTACATGCACCAGAGGGGGATATCAGATGTCCTGCTCTACCACTCTCTGCTCTGCCTTATTCCCTTTAGACAGGGTCTCTCACTGAATTTCAAGATAGGCTGGCAGCCAACAAGCCTCAGTGATCCTCCTCTCTCTACCCCTCCCAGAACATGGTTACAGGCCACAGAGCTGTGCTTTTTTTTTTTTTTTTTTTTGTGGTTTTTCAAGATAGGGTTTCTCTGTGTAGCTTTGCGCCTTTCCTGGAACTCACTCTGTAGCCCAGGCTGGCCTCGAACTCACAGAGATCCGCCTGGCTTTGCCTCCCAAGTGCTAGGATTAAAGGCGTGAGCCACCACCGCCCGACCAGAGCTGTGCTTTTTATATGGGTCCTGGAGATTTGAACTCAGGTCCTCTTGTTTGCACAGCAAGTACTCCTGCTTGATGAGCTCTCTCCTCAGGCCCGTAAATGGTTATTTTTAGTGAACACAGGCAGCGGTTCAGAATGTCTGCCTGATGAGGTTTTCTATCTGAATCTGAGTCAGAGGTATAATGGGAAATGGGGTTGGTGGCATATAGGAGAATGGAGCACATATAATCTGGCTTGTGGTGGATATTTGAAAAAAGCTCCCTGCAGAGAGATTCCCAAAGTGAACAGAAGGTCTACACATGTTTGAGATAGATGAAATCTTTTTGTTTTTCTGAATACTTAAATCTTTGGCTGGTTGACTCCATGAATACAGAATCTAACCACACCAAGATGGCTGTTGGAATGAGGAAGCCAATTACAACTGGGTGAACAATGAAGGGCGTTTTTTGGTTCATGTGACAAAATGTGAGAAGTGTAGCAGAAGTATAGTCATTTGGATCTCATGGTTCAAGAGTGTCACTATGCCTTTGAATTTGAAATCTGCTTTTCTTAGTGTTAGCTATTTGCTATGGTAGTGGATAAATGGATGCAGCTGATACAAGCTGTGTGTGTGTGAGAGAGAGAGAGGGAGAGAGAGAGAAGGAGGGAGAGACACATGTATGTGAGTGCCTGCAGAGGCCGGAAGAAGGCATCAAATCCCTGGACCTGGAGTTACAGGCAGTTGTGAGAACAGCATCTCTCAGTCCTTCAGCCCTTTACATTTTAAGGCTCTCTCTTAGCTTTTTCAGAAGAGTGAAGAGTCTCCCTCTCTGGGTCACTAGTGTACCTCCCCCAATGCTCCATTGACTTAAATGAGGTCTTGTGTCCAAACCTGATCCCTCTAGTCCAGATTTGTCAAATTTTGATTGGGTGACTTGAACCAATTACTATGGTAGAGGGAAAGGGATTGTACCAGTCAGAGCCCACCCTGGAGCTGAGGGTAGGTCTGTCCGCTCATCACACCCCAATTCCCAATAGTTTTTAAAGGGAAATTTCTATATATCCAGGAAATTGAGGATGAGTAGAATTTCGGGCAGGGGGCATCTCCTTTCTCCATGGAGGCAATTAAGCATTAAGAAAAGATGCAGTCTGGGGCAGAATGTACCAGAAAAGTAGAAAAGAGGGTCCCGAGCCCTGATCCAAACAGGAACTGAAGACAGGAGGAGTCAGGAAGAGGTAGACCAGAAGCCACTTTAATTTCTCATGGCCTCCCTCAACAGGATTGTCTTAAATTTTTTCCCTTTGAAGTACTTTCTCATTGTAAAGAATTTCCAACCTCCGTAGAAGCAGAGTGGATAGCATAGTCCTAGGTCCTCACACATGGAGTCTTACATAAGCAATGAGATTTTATACTGACGAGGCCGAGTCATAGGCCTGTTGGAGAACCCAAGGAGAGCCACATTCCACAACTCCAGAAAACATACAGTGGGTGCTTCTGCAGTGACATCAGAGGTCCTGGCTCTGCTGGAGGTGCTGAGCCATATATGGAGTGATCATACTGGACTGTGCAGGTGAACAGAGGCGGTTGCTCCTTTTCTTTTTGTAGGTAGAGAGGCTGAGTTAAGGAACTAGATTCTGTTTCCAGAGGAAGAGAACTGGTGAGGATCAAAGTCCAGTTATTACAGTTAAGTAATTTTTCATCGGATCACTAACAGTAAATATTTAACTCTTCTGGAAGCGTCCAGAACTGGGTAGTTAAGGATTATTTGCACTTCCATCTCCTTGGCAGAGCCCATGTGACTGTGTATTGAGTCATTTGTGCTGATGTCCCAGGATTGTGGCTGTTCTCAGCTGTGTGCTAGGGTGTGTTGGGGCGACCCTCATTTCACTGGTTTCTGTTTTCCTCCAAATCACATTAATCCTATTTTGTTTTGAAGTTAGGATTTGGGTAATGAGCTAGCTTTGACTCCTTTTCCTGAAGCATGAAATTGACAGTTCTTAATGCCTAGAAGGTGCTATACCACCTCCCACTACTTGGCCACTGTGCCTCAAAGTCACTCCCTTCTGACATTCTTCCCTCCCTCTCCTTCTGTTCCTGCTCCAGCTTTCTAATGAAAATCTCCCCGTGTTGGTCATATCTCACATTTCTGCTTTCATTGAGTCCTAACTTGAACCCATGCATATTCCTGTGCACACACTTGGTCTGATGTTTCCAGTTGGCTTCCTTCCTTTACCCTCCTTCCTTTCTTTCTGTGTGTTTGTTTTGTTTTGTTTTTTTAATTTAACTTTTTATTTTATGTTCACCGGTGTCAGGGTGTCAGATCCTCTGGAACTGGAGTTACAGACAGTTGTGAGTTGCCATGTGGGTGCTGGGAATCTGGGAACTGAACCCCAGTCCTCTGGAAGAGCAGCCAGTGCTCTTAGCCGCTGAGCCATCTCTCCAGCCCTGCTCCTTCCTTTCTAACCAATCAAAGGATGCCAAGCCCACATCATGGAAAAACTTCATTGTTTACTTTGGGAAGGCCACCTTGAAAGAGTCGCTCATGGTCCAAGGCCTTATCTCAGGAGCCAAGGTAGCAAACAGCAAGGAAGGAGGGGTGTATGTTCCAGCTCTTTCCTGCTTCCTCTTTCTCTCCGACCTTGAGGGTGTTTTGCTTCCTTGTGTCTTTTTCTCCATTGTTAAAATTGAGATAATCACATTCCTTCCTGGTTGGCAAGAATATTGTAAGAATCAATATGAGAAAGCCACTTGGATTTTAGATTCTGTGATCTTTACAATTTAGCTTTCATTACAAATTGTGTATCTAGCATTAAAATTTATTTTTGCATGATGATTGCAACAGTCTAAAGATTATTTACTCCTGTAAGCAAGTATTAAAAGAAAACCGTCTGAGGTAAGAGAGTGATTGATTGCAGGGCAAGTTTTCCTTGACTTCCTTTTCATACCATTTTGTAATTCCTGTGTGTGATTCAAACCTCCTTCTTCAGGGAGTCAGCAGGCAGTCCCTCCTGACCTGAGCTTTCTCCATTCCCAGGAGGAGTGGAAAGTGTTCTCAGGATCACACCGTGCTCATTGTAATGAGTACAGCTCATAATTCCAGGGGATTAAACACATTTTAAAGCAGAAATCTGGGCTTTTCCAGCAATGTTTCCAGTAGCAGAAATAGCTCAGAAAATGCTCACTAACACAGTGGCATGTTGCTGGCATAGCCGTGGTTTTACCACCGTGGTTTGAAACTGTAATTTGGGGAATTTATTGATGCTAAGATATTTGCTTGGTTTCTTTAAAATAATTTAATCTTTTCCAATTAATTGTTAGCTATTAATTCTTTACTGGTTCAGGAGGAGACTTCAAAGAAGTTTAACATCTTCTAAACAAATTCTGAGGCCTTAGAAAATCCATTATATAGAACCAGTGATTTCTATGTGTTAAGAAGGACATTTCACAGAGACCATTTTGTAATCAAAAATTTTAACTTTTAAACATTTACCTTAAATTTTTATTTTTTGTGATTGTATGCATGAGTTCAGATGTGCATGCCATAGCACATTCGTGTGATCAGAGAACAGCTTTGTAGAGTTGGTTCTTTCCTTCCCGCTTTTTGTGGGTTCTGGGGATTGAGTTCATTTTCCAGGCTTGTGCTGAGCCATCTTGCGAGCCTAAGTCTTTACTTTTTAATGTATTTTAAAATGCTATATTTTCTTACTAAATCTTTGAATCTTTCTGTATGCCCCAGCTGAGTTCACAGCTAACCTTCAAGCACGTTGTCTGTTTCCCCTCTGTCTCTCCAAGTGTATAAAAGAATATATTTAAGGAATATTCATTCTTTCATCCAACCTGTTACTTTTTGAGTTCACGGTGCCCGTGGTAGAGCAGCTGTGTCTGTTGGTGTGTCTGTGTCCAAGAATAGGCTGCAGCATTTGGGTGACTCAGGATGAGCCTCTAGAAATCTAGGGACCTATGAGGACATACTACAGGGCACCTCAGAACAGACATTTGTCCCATAAGAAGTCTTTTATTTTGCTTTTTTTTGGGGGTGTATATATATTTTTTATTATTGCTGCCCTCACTTTCATAAGGAAAAATAATTATTACTATTGGATTTTGAGAAGGTATAGTAGAGTCTGTCTTGATTTTGTTGTCTGGGCAGGGATTGTTTTGTGGTCTGCCGAAGGGTGATGTATAGGTTGGTTTTCCTCTTGGTTCCACGTTCTCCCTTTGGTGACAGACATTCTCTGCTCTGGCCCCCCAGGGGCCAATGTGAACGCAGCAAAACTTCACGAGACTGCCCTTCATCATGCGGCCAAGGTAAAGAACGTTGACCTCATCGAGATGCTCATAGAGTTTGGAGGCAACATCTACGCCCGGGACAACCGGGGGAAGAAGCCCTCGGACTACACATGGAGCAGCAGCGCCCCAGCCAAGTGCTTTGAATACTATGAAAGTGAGCCAGGCTCTGTTGTGCAAATATTCCCATATCCCAGTGTCTTAGTTAGGGTTTCTATTGCTGTGACGGAATACCAGGACCAAAAAGCAAGTTGGGGAGAAAAAGGTTTATTTGGCTTATACTTCTATATTGCTGTTCATCATCAAAGGAAGTCAGGAGAGAAACTCAAACAGGGCAGGATCCTGGAGGCAAGAGCTGATGCAGAGGCCATGGAGGGGAGCTGCTCACGGGCTTGCTTCCCTGGGCTGGCTCAACCTGCTTTCTTATAGAAGCCAAGGCCACCAGCCCAGGGATGGCACCACCCACCATGTACTGAGCCCTCCGTCACTGCCCAGTAATTGAGGAAATGCCTTACAGCTGGATGTCATGGAGGCATTTCTTCAACTGAGGCTCCTTCCTCTCTGATGACTCTGGCTTGTGTCAAGTTGACACAAACCCAGCCAATATACCCAGGCTGCCAGGAATCACCAGCATTCATCTTGGGCCCCCAGTCTGCTAGTTCTCCTTGAATTTGTGCTGACCTCTGAATCAAGTCCTGAGCTCCTGTCCTTGGTCACTGGGATGTACTAGGGGTACTTCTGTCTCTAAGGACTGTTTTGTCCTGAAGCACCAGCTCTTGCTGTGTTCCTGTGGCATGTGACCCCACGGAGGAAGGAAGCCTGTAGTAGCATGAGCAGGCTGCTAGCTCCTTCCCTGGCATAAACCCCTCACTCATGCCTCATTTGTGACAAGTGAGCCTCTTAGCCACAAATTAGTTATTTGCTGATAAGTCTCTTTGCCAAATAGTAAGTAGCAAAACAAACCAACAATCCCTCCAACAAGACAAGAGACCCCTGTCTTGAAAGACCCAGCCCCACAAAATGGATCCCTGTGGATACCACCAGAACCTTATTGCCTGGCTTCATTCCTCGGGTCCCTGGCTATCTGACCTTCCAGAGATGACACAGGATACATTCTAATTCTAGGGGGAAAGGGAGGCTCTTTTGGTTCTGCCTTAGCACTCATTAGATCGCAGGATGTGCTTCTTCTAGAAATTATCCTGATGAATTTCCTTGATCCTTTCTTTCCAGAGACACCTCTTACCCTCTCCCAGCTCTGCAGGGTGAGCTTGAGGAAGGCCACTGGTGTTCGAGGGCTAGAGAAAGTCGCCAAGTTAAACATCCCTCCACGGCTCATCGACTACCTTTCCTACAATTGAGCTGCAAGCAGGTGGCTGAAAGGCTTGCAACTTGCCTGGCTATCACCTTGCTGTGCCTAGCCTTGGGCCCTAAAGAGTTCTGTCTGTTTCTCTGAAACACTATTGTTGCTGTAGATAGATTGACGCTCCTCCATGTTCCTTTTGGCTGTCCTTTTTGATGTCTTCTGAACCCTGGAGAAGATCTCTGAAGCACCAGGTGGCCAGTGTCTGACATCACAGTTGTGGATGTAACCCTTGCTAGTCTTCTGGAACTAATGCTGTCATTCTAGGCTGGGCTTAGTTCTCCAGGTTTCCTCTTGTCACTGACCTCCCTCTAAGGCACTCAAGACAGACAGTTCAAGGTGCACAGGGAATACTGGGGACTCAGGACACTGATGTTGATTTTCCTATATCTGGGTGCATGCCACAGAAGCATCAGGTTCTAAGCACCTGACCTTGTGGCCTAGGATGACCATTCTGCTGGCATCTTGCCACTCGGACAGTCTTTGTGGGGCAGCAGCCTGCACTTTCCAAGGTCTACCTGTACCCAGGTATATCACTCAGGGGCTTTACAGATCAGAGTGGGGAAGGTTCAGTCTTTGTATCCCTCCATCTAGCAGTATTTCTTGGAATAATTGTCTCTAATATTAGGACCCAACTCTTTTTAAAAAGTTTATGTTGGGAACTAGAGTGATAGCTCAGGACCAGAGTTCAGTTCCCAGCATCCACATCAGGCAGCTCACAGTGACCTATTACTTTAGCTCCAGGGGATCCGACACCCTCTTCTGGCCTCCTCAAGTATCACACATACATACATACATACACACACACACACACACACACACACACACACACACAGAGAGAGAGAGAGAGAGAGAGAGAGAGAGAGAGAGAGAGAGAGAGAGAGAGAGAGAGAGATACATAAATAAAAATGAAATCTTTTGAAAAGTTTATGTTGGAAAATCTTTAGAATATATATAGTATATGTATATGTATATATGTCTCTATATATGTATATATATATGTGTGTGTGTGTGTGTGTGTGTGTGTGTGTGTGTGTGTGTTGTAACAAGATTTGTAAAGAGCCATGCAAACAATAAAAACAATAGGTAATATGAAGGCCTGGTGGCATGTATTCCCACGGATAGCCATTTCCATTGTAAAGGGCTGTTAGAAGACTTTTTTTGAGACAGGGTCTCACCATCTGACTATGGCTGGCCTGAAACTTGCTATGTAGATCAGGCTGGCCTTGAACTCATAGAGATCCACCTGCCTTTGCCCCCCCCCCCCCCCAGTGCTGTGATTAAAGTTGTGCACCACCATGCCTAGCTGTTTGAAGACTCGGGATTGTTTTTCATTTGTTTCTCTATTTGCCAAATGGAGACTTCACCCACCCTATTAAGCTAATTCCTTGAAGCTACAAAACTAGTAAAGTACAATGGCAACACCTCAGCACCCATGCATTCATTTTTCTTGCAGATGCTTCTGGAATATCTGTCATGCGTAAGACATCAGTGCAAGACTTGAATCAGATGGAAATGAGATTCATCAGCCAAGGCAGAAAGGAAAGTGGGCACAATCGCTTCCTATAGTAATAAAAATGAGTCCTACATTATGGGTGAAACATTAAGTCTTGCATTCAGACTGAATTTTCCTGATTAACATTCTATATCTTAATAATATGATACACAACAGGGAGAACTAGAGAATTCTATACCAAGAACTAGTCATTCTATACCAAGAAGAGCCAGTTTCTTTCAGTTATAGTCTTAGGTACAAGTTTTAAATAAATCCATGTTTCTGCATGTAATAGTAATAACAATGACTTTAAAAGGGCATTGGATTCTGTCTCTTTCATCTTTGTAACAGAATCTTGCCTCTAGCAATAAAACCCAATAGCAGCTCCATCCAGTTTATCTTTTGGTATAGAATAAGGTTTCTTCACCATTACTACCCAATAAAAGTGGCTGAATGAAGTCTGTCCTTGTGTCTTATTTTCAAGGACAGATAAGCTAAGATGGGCTTCATCCTGTGAGAGTGGAGTAAGGCCATTCCCTGTCCTAGGGACCTGATGACTAGCATTTTGGGTCCTTGACCATTCTTTCTTTTTTCAAGACAGGGTCTCACTGTGTAACTCTGGCCATCCTGGAACTCACTACGTAGACCAGGCTGGCCTCAAACTCAACAGAGACTCACCTGCCTCTGCCTCCCAAGTGCTGGGGTTAAAGGCACATGTCATCACACCTGGGTCCTTGTCCACTATTAAGCAGAGCTGTGATGATAAAGTTTCTTTGCTTCTCTGAGCCTGACTTGTCTCAGTTTCGGTAACAGGTCAGGCTTGGATCACTAAGATGATCCTGACCAACCACTGACTGATTTCTTTACTCTAAATGAGGAAATGAGATCCATTATCTTGGTAGGTTTTTGTGGGGCTGAAGCTAGGTGACTGAAGGATGCTTTGGTAAGGCTAAAGTGCTCAAGTGTGAAAGGTACATGGTTATGGCTGATCTCTGGTTTTGTTGATGTTTGTACATCTTCAGCCTGTCTAAATCATTCTCTTCTGACTTTGGGAGGGTGCCGTATCTTTCAGGGGGTCTGTTGACATCTTGAAACTCGATGTGCAGTTGAAAGTTTGGAGAAGATATTTGTAATATATAAAATAAGTAACATAATCAAAAATATAAAACTAGCTGTACATGGTATGTAGTTAGTTTTTTTTTTTTTTTTTAATCTTTGGGGGCCCACCCCGAGCTCCCAAATAAATACATGGAGACTTATTCTTGCTTATGAGTACCTGGCCTTAGCTTGACTTGTTTCTAGCCAGCTTTTCTAACTTAAATTATCCCCTTTCTCTTTAACTATGTTTTGCCTCTGGGCTTTTTACCTTGAATCTATATATCTTTCTTTCCTTCTTACTCTGCAGCTGGCTGTGTGACTGGCCCCTGGCGTCCCCCTCTCCTTCTCCTTTTCTCACTCCTCCTTTGCTCTTTTCTAGATTTCTCCTCCTATTTATTATCTCTGTATGCCAGCCCCACCTATTCTTTCTCCTGCCTTGCTATTGGCCATTCAGCTCTTTATTAGACCAATCAGGTGTTTTAGACAGACACAGTAACACAGCTTCACAGAGTTAAACAAGTGCAACATAAAAGAATGCAACACATCTTTGCATCATTAAACAAATGTTCCACAGCACAAACAAATGTAACACATCTTAAACTAATATCCCACAATAGTGGTACACACTTTTAATCCCAACACAGGAGGCAGAAGCAGGAGGAACTCTTTGAGTTTGAAGCCAGCCTACATAGCAAGTTCCAGGACAGCCAAGGCTACATAGTAAAATTCTATCTCAACACATACACACACACACACACACACACACACACACACACACACACACACACAGAGAGAGAGAGAGAGAGAGAGAGAGAGAGAGAGAGAGAGAGAGAGAAAGACAGAGAGAGACCGAGAGAGACAGAGAGGGGGAGATGGGGAAAGAGAGGTTAGCAATGGGTTTCAGTGTTTTTTCTTTCTTTATTTTTATTTTTATTGTATGTGTGTGAATGCTTTGCCTGCATATATATCTGTGCACTGCATGTGTGCCTGGTGCCAGTGGAGGCTAGAAGAGGGTGTCAGATCTCCTAGAACTGGAGTTACAGATGGTTGTGAGCCATCGTATGGATGTTGGGAATCAAACTCAGGTCCTCTGGAACAGCATCCAGTGCTCTTAACAACTGAGCCAAATCTCCAGCTCTTCTTCAGAAAAAAAGCTAATGCATAGAGAAGCATCATCAACAGGCAAAATACCTTTTTTTTTTTTTTTTTTTAGAAAAAGAATTACAAAGGAGAGAACTATATGATTATTATAAACTGGATTCTCTGTGCTGTGAAACAGTTGTTTGGATCATGTGATCTCTGTTCCTCTATAGGCATTGACTCGTAGATAAACTAAGCCTTGCGGCACTGGCTGTGCTGCTTGGCTTACAGATTTGCTCTCATCTCCTCTGAAGGAAAGCACTGGATAAAACACCACTCAGGGTTCAGCCCTACTGCTCCTACATGGCTCACCCCTTAGATGATGACAAGCCTTCTGTTTTAGAGGTGCTGTGCACAAAGTCCCCATCTTCAAGCCCTGCCTTTGGAGAGATAAAAAAAAAAGTAATGCTTCTAAGTAAGGGACCATTCTGCAGTTGCATCAGCTCTCCCAACTTGTGATGTGCAGGCTGCTAGACACCCCCATTCTTGAGTGCCTCCTGGTCTCTGCAGGTTTGAGGCATGGGGCTGGAGGGGAAAAAGGGGTGCTGATGGATCCAAGAAACTGTTTGTATCTGGGTGCCTTATAGTCTTCCAGGTAAGGCCTTATCTTTTCCTGTACCTCTGAAATGCTACCTACAATAATCCATCCAACTTCTAGGTAAGTCTTTGGAGAATTTGGAAATCATTTGTGACAAAAAGAATACCTTGGCATGCTTGGTTCTTCCCTGGGTTGCTTAGTTAAAAAGTAAACTTTCTTCTGGGGGTGATACCCTTCCCTTGTGAGCAGTAAAATTCCTTTATTCACCAAAGCGAGCATAAAAATGGGTCTGAGAACAAAGCCCTCCAGTGCACTCATATTGCAAGCAGCTGAGCTGGCCCACAGGCTAAGGCTGTACCATAAAGACATTGGCAAGCTGTGGACTGTGCCTGCCATTTGGGCATCCCCATGTTTCGTGGAAGGGCCTAGAAGTTATTCTAAGCCCCTAGAGTTTTTGCCTTCTCTCTTTTTACCCACTGTGGTCCCACATGGCTTCTCTAGCTAGGCATCAGTTACAGCATCAGGGAAGTCTTATATTATTTTGGCAATTTGAATGAAAACATGTTTCCAGTTGGTACAGTCCAAACAGTGTCTCTGAGAAGCCTAAAGTTTCCAAACTGTGAATAAATGAAGAGATTCATATTCACTGTTGCTTTCATTTATTTGTTTAAATAAGATTTTATTCCCCTGCATATGGTCTCCAGGTGTACCCTTCTTGTGATCACAGCCTTTGAAGCTGGGGAGAATTTGCTCCTGAGCCCCAAGCCAGGAAATTTCCCCTGTTTATAAGTTTGCATGCCAAGGGCTCAGCAAAGGCAACTCCCACTTCTTCTTGGTATTAACCTGAGTCCTGAGGCTCATTCTGCTCCTTGAGGGACATGAGTGAGGCAAGTCAGGAAGGAACCTTCACTCATTCCGTGGCCCCTTTTCCCATCTATCCCCCCTTAGCTTTCCCTTTATCCCTCCTTTTCCAGTGTTTTGTTTCACATTCTCCAGGGAGCACTAATGGTCTGAAAAGAGACATAGAAACAGGGCTCATCCTGGATTTCAGAGTCTTTTTTTTTTCCTCCCAAGAGAAGAGGCACAGGAGTGAATACTGTGTGCATCGTGTGGCTGGCCATGGTCTTGTTTTCACAGGTTGGAGTCTTCTCTCCCAGTGGAATGGTGTTAGGGTGTGAAGCTTCTGGGAGGAATGAACTTGGAGGGTGGAGCCTTAGTAAGAACGTGACTTTCTTCCCTGCTGTGATAAAAACACCCAACAGAGGCAACATAAGGGAGAAGGGGTCTATCTTGGCTCACAGTTTGAGGGAACTCAGTCCATCACGGTAAAGAGGCTGGATTGAAGCTTGTTATATGGCTCCATATCTGGGGCCATCAGAAAGCAGAGAACGCAGACAAGAAGCTGGACTGGATTCTAACTCTCCAAGCCAGCCATCCCCCAGTGATACATTTCCTCCAGTAAGGCCTTGGCTCCTAAAGTTTCACAACCTCCCCAAACAGTGCCACCAGCTGGGGACCATGTATTCAAACACATGAGCCTGTGTGGGTGGGGGCACCTTTACATCCAAGAGATAGTAGTGCCCTTATAAAAGAGTCACCAGAGAGTTGCTTGGTCCTTTTCATCACATGAGGACGCAATGAGAAGTGTCATGCACGAACCAGAACACAGTTCTTTACAGAAGCAAATATTTTAAGTGATTCCTGTCTCCTCAGCCAGCCAATCACAATGCATGCTTTTGCATTCAGTTAACAATTATTAATATAATTGTCTGACTATGACAGAGCTTAGGTTTGGCCACATCTTGTCCAGGTAATAAAGAAGAGCTGCCAAGCCACCAAAGGTACTGTTCTGCCTGGGACTGTGGGGAAGACATCATGGGAGTCTGTCTCATTGCAGGAAGGGATTATGATGTATCTGGAAGATCAAAGGGTGAACAAATACTATTATACCTAAAGTGACTCCACAAAGTACAATTTAAAATACAGGTTTTTACCTTACACTGAACTGGAGAAAAGCAGAAGGAGGGTGAGCAGAAATGAGGAGAAACTTTGGTCTAAATGCTCAAAGTATTTTGAGACTTGGGTGGGCTGTGGAAGTTTGCCTAATATGGATTGTATCTTGAATTTCTTCTAACTATTTTGACTTTTTTCAAAATAGAGAGGTTCTTTATGTTAAGGAGATAGCTTGGTTGACAAAATGTCTGTAAACACAAGGACCTCAGTTTAATCCCCAGAATCTACTAAAAAATAAAAGCTATGTGTGGTAGCGCGCGCGCGCGTGTGTGTGTGTGTGTGTGTGTGTGTGTGTGTGTAATCCCCGTGATGGGGAGGCAGAGACAGGTGGATCCCTGGGGTCCTACTCTTCCTGTACCCTCCTGAACATGTTGAGAAAACAGTCCTGACACTAGATAGTCACTTTCCTTAGCGTATTCACCTGAGAACACTCCACTCGCCCACAGATATTCTGATTTCTCTGAGGGTCCAGAGGCTCCAGTTTCTGCAAAAGGGTTTCCTAAGAAAATAGCCTGCAGCCAAAGGCTCATCTCAGAGTGATTTTTTTTTTAATGAGGAAAGAAACTGTCCCCACTCTGTCACTTGTCTGGAAGCAGTGGCTTCCTGACACACAGTCATTATGTCTCAGGGTTAGCAGTGACATGTGAGGCTCTGTCTGCCAGTGACCATCTGCTGTGTGGACATTTGCTTTGAGTTACTGTTTCCATGTGAAAAACAGAAGTGGCTCCTTCCTCCTGAGGCTGCTCTAAGGGAAAACTTTACAGAGGGTTGATCCACTTGGAAAAATACAATACACAAAAAAAGAAACACAGTTCAGGGTTGCTTGTCCTTATTCATCCACACAGTAGAGATTGGGCGAAAATTTTTGGTTCTCTTCCGCTCATCAATCATTTACTACAGTGTTCAGAACACGAGGAAGAAAGTAATGAGTCACACCTGGTCTGAGGTAACCATCAGTTGTCCGTGGGCACAAAGTACATACAGTTACTGTGTTCACTTATGCAATCTCAAAGGCTTGCCTGAATCTGGAAGTCTAACAAAGGGCAGCAGATGGCAAAGAGAAACACAGATTTAAGATCTGCAAAGTGTGTTTCCTAGTTAGGGGATATTTCTCCAGGAAGCAGAAAGTAGAGGTCACAGAGAAAAAGGGGCCTTAGCTGTGGCCTAGTAATCTAACCCCATAAGATTTGAGCAGCAGGCGCTCTAAAGCACTAGACTGTCAGATCACCAGGTAAACTGGGGCTGGAAGCTGAAGCGAAAGAGGATGGAATGGAGGAGAATGCAATTGATTGAAACAGTGGTTCTCGAAGGGTCGCTCCTCCACATACACACCCCTCCAGCATCTCTGAGAACTAGTAAAAAGCTGACCCCTGGGCCCATCTGAGACTTACTTGAAACTCAAATGGTGAGCCCTGGAATCTGCATTTTAAAGGTTTAAAAAAAATTTTTTTTTGAGATAGGGTTTCTCTGTGTAACCCTGGCTGTCCTGACACTCGATCTGTAGACCTTGATCTCAGAGATCTGCCTGCCAATGCCTCCTAAGTGCCGGGATTAAATGCATGTGCCACCACTGCCCAGCTGAGAATCTGCATTTTAAAAAGACCTCCAACTACTCTGTTGAGTGCTACAAGTTAAGAAAAAAAAGTTTTGCCTAGCATGCTCTCAATCCCAGTACCGCATAAACCAGGTATGATAACATACATCTGTAACTCCAGCATTTGGGAGGCGAAGGGAGGAGGGTCAGAAGTTCCAAGTCATCTTATTGAGTTCCTTGTCAGTTTGGATGACTTACCACCTGTCAAGGTCAAAGAGGAGGAGGAGGGAAGAATGAGAGGAGAGAAAGGGAGAGAGGGAGGGAAGAAAAGAAGAAAGGACTATGGTGTGAACAGAGCCTTCTGGGGTTATGTAAGGCCATGTCTAGCTTGTTGGCTATGAAACTTGTCATAATGGAGGGAATTTGGCCTTTGTGTTTTTCTCATTTCTTTCTGCTCCCATAACTGTGTAAACTATAAAGAGTTAATATTGTACTAATCTGACTGTGAGTAACAGATGCTAATCACAAATCTCCCACTTTAAGCCAGAAGATTGCTTTTTCCCAGAACAGGTCTGGGAGTAGCAGCCCGTGAACCTGTCGTTTACTACAGAGGCTGCCAGTTCTTTTCTGTTAAGGTTCAGATAGTAAATTATTTTAGCTCTGTAGTCCACATAATCTCTCTCTGCCATTTTAGACAAAATCAGCCTTAGACAAGTGAGCATGAGGCTGTTTCAATAAAACTTTATTTACAAAAACAAGTGGTGAATCCAGATTTAGTTCATGGACCATAGTTGGGCAACCCTTTGGACATAAGCTTAAATATATCAAGGAAAACATTTTTACTATTTTCTTAACCTTTCTTTCATAGCTTCTAATGGGTGCCATGGCACCAGTCAACATTATCCATGTTCTAGACAGGAAGAAAAAGGAAAAGCTGGAATAAAGGGGTGTTTGCCTGCTTAGGATATCTTATTTACAGCATTGTTTTATTGTTGTTTGCTGATATGGTGCATTGACATTCACAAACATAAGGCTGTCTTATTAAGAAAGACTAAGAATCAAGCAGATCATAGCCTCACCAGCTGCCTCCTCCCCTCTTTTGAATCTTCCAAGTCTTAGAAAAGTACTGTGCGAAGCTCGGTGCAGGAACTCAGTCTATAAAGACTCCTTAGTTTCTTGTTTCTGGTCTTACCTAACTTCACTCCATTATTCAGTACTTAGAGAAAAAGGCAACCTCCCAGTCCAATTGACAAAAAGGTGACTTAAAATTTCCAACCCGTTTAGAAAGGTGCAAACCACTCCAAACACTTCAACAACCCCTTTCATGTTTCTTGGAGTTCCAGGTGGAGAACAAAAGACAGGAAGAGGCAGGCAAGGCAGGAAAGAAACATTAAGCATTGCTCATGTGGCAGTAATAGCTAGCAGCTTTGGGAGAGTGGAGTGGTGAGCTCAAAGCAGCTCCAGGCTGTGATTGATGGTGTGTGATGGGTACCAGAAATGACCTGCCCTGCTCATTCAAAGGCTTGGAGAAGTAGTTTCCATGATGCCACTTGATCACTGATTTCAATGCTATGCAAAAGCATGTTCTGCAAAGACAGGGCTTCCACTCAAAAGCCAGGCATTGCTACATTTTCCATGGTCTTTCCAACAGACATGAGATGAGACCATGACTCTGACTCTCCCTCTCTCCCTCTCTCCCTCTCTCCCTCTCTCCCTCTCCCTCTCCCTCTCCCTTTCCCTCTCCCCATCCCCCTCTCTCTCTCCCTCTCTCCCTCTACCTCTACCTCTCCTCTGCGTGTGAGATGCTGGGCATTGAACCCAGGGCTTTGTCCATGCTAAGCAAGCACTCAACCACTGAGCTACCTGCTCAGTCCTCTATCAGTCTTTCAGGCCACCTGGTGTAGTAGAAAGCCCCTCAGTTTTCAGACCTAGGGACAGCTGCATTACTCAGGGTCCTCCAATATAACAGCTTCTCTAGCTTTGTTCTTTGTCATCAATCCTTCCCAATTTCCCAGAATGCCTCTTTTTAGTGAAAACAGGATAGGATGAGAAAAAAAAAAGTGCCTGAGTCAGCACCGACTCAAATAGAGCTGACAGAAAAGGCCAGGGTGTTCCCCTCAAGCTTTCCCCAGTGATTTAGGAGCTGCTCTAGCTGGTGGTGTGTATTCCCAGTTATTACACAAATTCAACAACTCTCTCTGACACCCAAATTGGCCATGGTCTCTTCCTTTCCAATTCCCTGCTGGCCTTGTCCCTTCAATTTTGCATGATTTATTTACTCATTTATTATTATTATTTGAGATAGGGTCTTACTATGTAGCCCAGGCTGACCTAGAACTTGAGATCCTCCTGCTTTAACCTCCCAAGTGCTGGGCTTGTGCACCATCATGCCCATTCCGGCTCTACATGTTTTTTTTTAAATTCATTGCTTGGCATGCCTGGTGTGGATTGAGTTTTGTATCTCTCCAAAATTTGTACTCGGAAGCACTACCTTCTCAGAAGGTTGTAGGAGAAACCTTGAAGGACAAGACTAAGAGTAAATGCAGTCCCAACAGTGGGCTCTGGTCTGATAGGACTACCCCATACAAGAAGAGGGAGAAACATCAGAGATCTGTCCCTTAGTGCCAAATCTATGTGAGGACATAGCAAGAAGACAGTCATACATAGGCAGGGCTTCACTGGACCTCCACCGTGACCTCGATCTTGGGACTCATAGCTCTCAGAATTGCAAAAAAATAAATGTCTATGTTCAGTTTATGGTACTTTGTTATGGATGAAGCTGATAACTGAGACATGCCCAACCTGCCCAGAAGTCCTGAAAGCAGTGGGTTTACATGTAGGGTCTGGATATTGTGGCTCTAGTGGCCAAAATTTGTAAATGGTGATTTAATCTGAACACTATTCTTAGATATCCATGCAAACATAGTGAGAGGGGGAATTTTGATTGTCAACTTGAGTGGATTTAGAGTGACCTAGGAGAAATACCCTCCCTTAATGTAGGTGGCACCAGCCTGCAGACTTGGGTCCCAGACAGAGTAAGAGTAGAAAGTGAGCTGAGTGTCGGCCCTCATCTCTTTTTGCTTCTTGACCTACCACCGCCAACTCCTGCTCCATGCCTTCTCTGCCGTGATGGATGGATCCCCTCAGACTGGGAGCCAAAGTCAACTCTTTCTTCCACCGTGTCTCCACCTTCTTTTTCCACTGTGTCTCCACCTTCTTTTTCCACCATGTCTCCACCTTCTTTTTCCACCGTGTCTCCACCTTTTTCTTCCACCGTGTTTCTTGTTAGATGCGTGGTTGCAGCAACACAAAGTAACTGATACAAGTCAGAGGCAGAGGGACTTAGCAGAACAACAGATGCCCAGACTGTTGTCACTTCCCAGCCTGCATCTCACTCTGAAAAGACTTCTTAGCTACAGGAAAATCCCTTTTCTTTTCCAGGGCTCTGCTGATTGACAACCCAGGTGTATCTCCTTAGACCATCCCTGAAGAATCATTCCCTTTCTGGGTCTCTGTGGGCACACGGCTTGTAACTATACCCCAGTACCTGGTTTTTAGTCTGATTTGATAACAGTCACACTCATACTTGATTCTAATAATTTCCTAATGAGCCTTTATATTTTATATGTATTCAAACAGGAAGGGCTTTGAGGATGGGGACTAGGTCCTGTGTACCATTATCCCCAAATCCTATCCCCAGTCCATGACCTGGCTCAGAGAATGAGCTCTAGTGTGTTTGCTAAGGGGAGGAGATCAGCATGCATAGTGGTCCTCAGGGTCCATGGCTACCCCCTGCATGTGGGAGGGAACCTGCTTATCCTCATCAGACTTTTGACTTTACTGGAGCATCTTGCACATGCTCTCCATACAGCAAAGGGCCCCAGCATCTCAGCAGCCGTTTTCTCTCATCCTCCAGATAGACCTAGCTTTGATATGGGTGGCTGGTGGGGCCTGTGGAGATGCCAAGGGGTCCAAAGGCTCCTACTTGGAGAGAGTGTTTCTGGGGTCAATGGGTAAAGGTTTCCACAGTATTTGAAACCTAGACTCTAAATTTTAGCCACATTATGGAGTTGAGGGGTGAATAAGTAACTGTTGTGAGTTGGTAGAAATCCAGGGTAACAAGGATGTCTGGCAGAGAGCCCTGGCCTTTGTGAGCCTGGCATAACTGTAGAACAGGGTCAAAGAGGCTAATAGCTCCTGTCTCAATCCAGAGTCAGCAAAGCTAGAAACAGAGAGAGCATCGTTTAGAACAGAGCCTGGCCACCTGGATCCCTTGTTTCTTCTGCAGATCTGCACCGCCATCCTGCTGCCTGTACAGGTTTCCTCCCATGGCTCTTCGTGGTTCAGCGTCTACCAAAGAAATGAGAAAAAAAGAAAAAAAAAGAGGACTCATAACTGTGACTCTCAACAACTGTATGTGATTGTGCTGGCTTTGCAAAAGAATGTGCTCATCCATAGCTAGACACAAGGAAGGAGGGGCTCAGGAGCGCCACCCCTTGGTGCTGAACTTTTCCTAATGATAGACTCAGGGAATCGGGAGATATTGCTTTTGTTTTGTACCCAATAGTGATCCCGTCAGGCTCCAGTGGACAATCCCAACCTAACAGTCACAAGATGATTAAACTAAATGGGTCACAAAAGAAAACCAAAAGTCATTAATTAGGGAAAGGGACAGATTGTGGTGTCCGTTGTATGGGTGAGTCAAGGAATCACGTTAAAATATTGTCAGCCAAGAGTTGAGCACAAATTTATGGCCTTGAGTTGTCAATATGCACAGATTTTCTTAATGGCCTTGGCAATGCTCTGAAGGGCAGGCTGCCCAGTCCTAATTTGTAGCCAGTTTTCTGTTCAGACATTTGGCCACACGGAGGCACCAAAGCACCAGTCTGGTGCTGTCAAAGAGGTTCCTGGCTGTCTGTGTCAACAGCTGGGGAAGGGTAGCTGGGGTTCTCCAAGCTGCAGAGGCTTGGGCCTGATAGGGTGGCCTTGAGAAGACCCTCTCACTGCTCTCCAGTCCTTAGTAACCTCTGTGGCTCTGGGGTCACTGAGTGCAATTCAGTCCTAGGAGTTGAAGCAGGACTGATATCTCACACGTCCCAACTGAGTTAGTCTCTTTAGGGGAGTGTGACTTCCATGGCCCTTGGACTGTTTATTTGTAATACTCAGGTTTTGGACAAGACCTATTTCTTAGGACACTTTCTGCCCTTAGGTTCCCCCCGTCTCTCTGTTTTTTTTTTTTTAACTGAAATTGAAAATTTGAGTTTTCTCCCTAGCTTTGTAGAGCTCTAATCGACAGCACTGTGCAAGTTTAAGGGATACAATGTGATATTGTGATATGTGTCTGCTGTGAGATCATCACCGCAGCCAAAGTAGTTATTGTGTCTGGTAGGATTGCTGTGTGTGGTGGGAACCGTTTAGGAAGACTCAGCAAACTTCACGTGTACAGCATGGGACTGTTAACTGTAGTCACCAGGTTGTGCTGTAGAGCTCAAATGACACGTTCATCCTGTGTAATGGAACTCTCTCACACTTTGGCTAATTCAGTGTGTGCATGTATGTGTGTGTGTGTGTGTGTGTGTGTGTGTGTGTGTGTG